>JBBIGA010117708.1:0-10258 GCA_037576975.1 Alestes dentex | reverse complement strand
ACTCGAAAAGTACTGCATGGATTTGGATTAAATTTTCGGACAACGTGGGTAGTGAAAAGCTGATTACATTTTGGTGGAGATCTGGAACACCGTCTGGAATAATATAAATTATAGGCTAATTATAAGACCCAACATCAAAACAAAGCAATTACATAGGACTATGTATATAGTTATTTATTTCCAGTACTTATTTAGGCATTTATTAATCTTGATTGCTTGTTTACTCCAACTGGTGTTTATTTAATTCTTAAATGCTCAGCATTTTGCCCTTTTTCCCCATTTGTTGTTTTTCTTAGGGTTTGAATTGCTGTTATTGCATTTTTCATGCGCTAAATTATTATTAAGAAAAATATAATTTTTATACATAAATATTAACATAAATTCAGCTACATTTCCATATAAAAAATAACTATAAATGTTTTGGTACTGTCAAGAGAACACAAAGAAAGCGTGTCTTGGGATGGTGAAATACTGCTGCACTCAGAGGTGGGAGGTTTGAAAGTAGCCAATCCGAGAACATTATTTCTCCATGCTGCTGATTGACTGCTGCCCTGTGACGCTGCAGCAGTCCAGAATTTACTTAAATGAATTTGTTACTGTATTTACCTGCTTATACCAAACAAAACGAAAGCGCATACCAAAGAAAACATGCTGTATGAATTACAGTACAGTCTATACAGGGGTAACATCGGTATTTACATTCTAGCACTGCAGGAGTTCAGTGTAAACTGTACAGTACGAATATGGGTTTATCTTTACAGTTTCTTTAAGGGTAATGCGTTTAAAATTAAATTAAAGTGTTTTGGGAGTATATTTGGGGGCATATTTAGGGTTTACACTATAAAAATACACATTTTAGGCATTTCTTTGACCACATCACATTCATGTTTTTTCACAATACGCGGGGGGCTCTTGGAACGTAACCTCCATGATTGTCGGGTTTTTGCTTTGTGTGTGTGTGTGTGTGTGTGTGTGTGTGTATATATAAATAAATGTATGTGTGTGTGTGTGTGTGTGTGTATACGCATACATATAAATAACAATAGTGTGATGGTTGCAGGCTTGGGGTCGTGTCCTTCACATACAATGGCTTTTACACCAATACCTGCTCTGGAAAACTGTTTTTTAGAGATTTTTGATAATGATGAAGATAATGAAGAGAAACTGACCCTCGAACAGGGTATCAGGGGTGAGGAACAGGGAGCCATCCGCCTGCAGCACCGCTGTAGCTGATGTGTCCTCCAGCTTCACAAGGTTGGTGCCTGTTTTAACATCCTATGAAAGTGAGACACACTCACAGTCTCAAATAGGATGCATTTTGAATTACTTTAGCACTTTACTTTTTATTACACAAATGAACACAAACATAAATTCTGATTGTTTTGTTCTCGCAGCAGTGGTGGCGATAGGAACCGGTGTTACACAGGTATGCTCTCCAGAACAAGTGGCAAGTGGTGAACCACAATTAGTATTTGTAAAAGGGCCAATATCATGGGAAATCCCCTCACGGTGTTGAAATGAAAGAGTTTATTGTGGTACAAGGACAATGTTAATTTTGCATAATGTGGGCTCCCAAGCACTGGCCCGATTATCGGGAGATCATGAGCTCCATCAAATGGGTTTTTCTAAAGCCAACCCTGGAACTGGACATGAGTAATCTGGGGAGAAAAGTGGGTGTAATTTTTTAAATTCCTAATCTATACATAGAAACTAAAATTCAAAAACATCCTATTTTAAATCCTGAGTTTTTGTTATGTCACAAAAACCATTCCATGTACATTCACAATTAAGTTAGAAATTCAGTCCTGTGTTTCTGCGTTGACTTAATGAGGCACTATACAGGGCAGCCAATCGAAACATAATACATATATAATACATTTTTAGAGGTATTTTAATACCTATCTTGTATTTTTGGACTTTTTAGACTTACTAAACTTCAGATGTCTGGTTCCTGTCACCACTGGTGTGAAGTTTTCACTCAGCAAATTTCTGTAGAATGTCACATGAGTGATATCACTCAGTCCTATTACCCATGAATACCAGTCATTTATGTTACTCAAGTCTGATATCCTCTCGATGTCACATTAGTGCTATTATTAATAGTGTTAATGGTATTACGCATTTTTTCATCATCACTGACCTTGAGCTGAGCGTTCACAGGGATGACGAATCGCTGACTGACTGGTAAAGGAATGGTCACATTGCTGTCTTCCTCTATGTCCTTCCTCATGTTCTCCATGTAGAACATGTCATACAAGCCACCATCTTCGTATGTGATCAGGTCGAACACGACATGGCCGTTCTCCTCGTAGGCATTGATATGATGGAAAACCACAAAAGCGTCCCCGTAGTACTTAGTATTCACCTCTTCCCCTGTCTTTCTGTCGATCAGGTGGAACAGCGTCTATGAGGCAGCAAATAAAAACGGGATAAAGCTGAGCAGCAACAAATATGCAGTAAATGTACCCTCAAATGTACAACACAGAACCAAATGTGTGTCTCACACTCTTACAGTGATGGGTGCCAGGAAGGGCTCCTTGCATGGTGCCAGATAAAAAAAAAACATTCATAGTGCCCTAAAGAGTCTTTTGTGGTTCTTCTTAGAATTATTGTCTAAAATGAGATGTGTGAGTGTTTTAAAAATATATCCATCCATCCATCCATCCAGGTATAGAGGTATAAAGAACCTCCACATAATGTTGCGGTTCTTGGAAGAACCTTTACATTACGCTTCTTTATATCTTGTTCAAATCTCAATCACATGTCTAACATGTGCTTCCTCCAAGGCACAATCTTTTCAAACTATTGCCAATGGAAAGTCACTGGACAGCAAATTCCCATTCTTCCATGTCACCTAACGCCCACCCAGGGAGACGGAGGCCAACTGTGCCATCTTGAACTTTATTTGAACATCTTTTCCCATATATGAAAAAAACCTTACCCTCATAACTTTTTTTTTACTTACTTGTGTAATAACCTCTGACTTTTCTTTGACAGGATCTATTAAGGTGTGTAACTTAGCCTGCAGTAAGTTGGTTGAATAGCGGTTTGAATTTAGCTTTTCAGGTCTGAAGAACAGATGTGGACTACTTAAGCACTGATGTGCGTCGCTCTCTCTGGATAAGAGCATCTGCTAAATGCCAAAAACGTAAACAATGAACTGGGATGTCTGTGGCACTGCCGAAGATTGAACTTGTAGTCTCCTGACGATAGGGAGCACTAAGGAAAGTGTTCTTTAGGGAACTAAAACTGTTCTTCTATTACATCAATCCATAAACCTTTTATGGCACCTTTTCTTAAGAGTCTAAGTTAGTTTTAGTTGTGTATTACATTCAGTTTTCAGATCTGACTTCAAGGTTTCGAGACCGGTTTCGCAAAAATGCGGTATCGTACCATTTCTAATTTCTAATTACATAACGTGACCTTGAATATAAAAATACAGTTACAATTTAGACAATTTATTGCAGTGCAATTTACTGCAATAGACCAGGGTACAGTTATGTTCCCAAACTAAAGGTACTGCCGGCTACAGTTTCGAGCCTGTTTTCCTGTCAGTGTTTGTGGACCAAAAGCTAAACAGACTTTACTTACAACATCATCTCTGTCGTATTTGAGGCACTTGCCCCAGGTGTCTCCTCTGACGTAAGCTGTGGCCAGCCGGAAAATGTCCAACTTGAAAGCCTGCTCGACAAAGATGATGTAGTTTTCAGTCATTCCGAAGCTGTGGAAGTAGCTGGGGTAGAGTTTGGAGCGGACAGGGATCGAGCAAATCTGCTCCAAATTCTCCAGTGCAAGCTTCTTCTGACCATTCTCTGCGAAAAAGCACACACAGTTGATCTTTTGCACGACTGACAGGAGTCTTGTTTCTCTAAGTTTTAATCATTTTTCAAACTCCAGTTTTGGAGCCTACTGTTTTTCCACTTATTTTCCATTGACTTTCCTCTTCTTTATGCCGTCTCTTCAGAAAGATCTAACTTAGCCAGTTTAGTACATGAGAAAGCAATGTGTGAGGTAGCTGCGGGTTGAGAGTGAACAAATAAAAAATTGACATTACACGGTGTATGTTTTCTGATTCTTTTCTACTTTTTTGTCTGACGCTGAAAAATGAATAATTTAATGGGCAAAAGTCCAGATCAGCAATTTGAATTTGTATGTATGGTGAACCAATCATATCAACACGGTACAGGTTTTTTGGGCTCATTCTGTATCAAGTACAGAAGCTTTGCTGGAGCTTTTAAACACGTTGCACTATTCATTCCCGAGCCCACATTACTGTCACACTTTGTAGGTGTAAGTTTAGATACCATAGCTCATCTTTATCCATGCACAACTTGTGTCAATAGTCATTGTCTAGTCCTTCGTCAGTGACCAGTTTCTAACCGGAGGACCACAGCTGGCAAGACACACTATATGGACAAAAGTATTAAGAAGACTGATTACACCTTTAGGGACTTGCTTTTAAATATAAAGCTTTTAATATGGAGTTATAACAGCTGGAACGCCTTCTACTCTTCTTGGATGACTCTCCACAAGAACGTTTTTGTGTGAATTTGTGTCCATTCATTCTGTAGAGCATTTAAGAGGTCAGACACTGATGTTGGACGAGAAGGTCTGGATCCCGATCTACATTCCAGCTCCTCCAGCCACGTCTTTATGGAGCTCGCTTTGTGCACTGGGACAAAGTCATGCTGGAACAGAAAAGGTTCTTCCCCAAACTGTGCCCACAAAGTTGGAAGCATGGTGTTGTCCAAAATGTCTTGGTCTGATGAAGCATTAAGGTTTAACTTCACTGGAAGTAAGCGGCCCAGCCCAAACTCTGAAAAACAGATGTGTCCCAATACTTTCGTCCATATAGTTGTTTTAGATGACAGTCTGTTCTCGAGCACAGCACAACTGCACTTAGTACATCTAGTCCTTTAACAGTGCAACATATGATGAGATGTAACTGCTACGTAAACCATCAAAGTGCACCTGATAAGACAGCCAGTGAGTGCAGCTACAAGCTAGGTGTGGTTTTCATACCTACTGCATTGGCTGGAACCTTGAAAATAACATATCTGGGACCATTCAGTGCCATTATAGACGTGCCCATGTTATAGGTGTTCCCCTCATCGTCGTAGTGAGGGTGCGCTGTGGCCAAGTTCAGGGCAATGTGGTTCCTGTAATTAACCTGAAACAGTAGTTCGGGACACAGATCCAGCAGAAATATTCACCATCAGTTATCATCAAATAGTGTTTTTCAAAACGTCCTCACTGAAAAAAGTATATTACTTGAACTCACTCTGTCTACTGTTTCAAGATTGGACGGGTTAATCTGGTTAATGTAGTTTATTTCCGAGGACGCGTAGTAGTCTTCGCCATATCGTATTATGTTCACCAGGTTATTATCAGTGAACTTTGGGACGGTATTGACCAGGTAGGTGAAGGCCCTGAGACACAGGTTAACAATTTGAGTCTGATTCTTCTTCTAAAAATTAAAAACCAAGTGAACCAATATAAAACACGGTTTTATAAAACACAGTCAGAGAGTTACTTGGAGAATATGCTCTTGCAGGGGTCGGGATAGGCCATGGTCCCGAATTCTGTGACCACGATCCTGTTAGCTGCAGTGTTCTTCTTGTATGTTTCGCTTTTCAGGAATTTGCTCCTGTAGTGCACCTCGCCTGACAAAACAAAAGAAGATGTTACTCAGATGTTACTTCCAGATGTGTTTGTAGCTGCCTAAACCCGTACTTACCTGTAGTATACATACATTCATGATGTTACAGACATACTACCACACACACCTTCAAATAGTTTTTACAGAACTCTTTACAGGACTGAATCCAGTTAAACATGAAACTTGCAGCTGGCCAATGCAGACAAAATTGCCTATATGCTCAAAAAACATATTATGATGTAATATTTGCTTTCCAACCAACATAGACAATTATTTTTTTTAAAAATACAGTTTTCCTTAATGTGCCTAACATTTGAAGAATTAGGGCTCCATGTAATTTCACACCAAAAGGGACCCCTGGCTGAAAAAAGGTCTGAGAACCCCACAGTGTATCCTGTTGTTATTAACATAATGGCCAAAGCTTATAAGCTGTATTTCTTCCATTTTTGTGGTACTTTTAATCAATAAGTGAGAAGTATGGGCAACAGCAAAGCAGTCCAGGTGCTGAGCCAACAAAACAGAACCAAATTAAACAAAACAGGAGATTAGGAACAAAATGAACAATTAAAGCACAAAATCAAATGAATTCCTCTCAAGTCCACACACAAGATACAAAATTATACAAATTTAGGTGCCAAAAAAAATCCTTTGGAGCGTTGCCAATGAGGAACCACTTTTGGTTCTCTCAAGCACCTTCAATGGATGGTTATTGTAAATAAGATGATTATAGATATGTTTGAAGGACAAGGTTCTATTCCAATTAAATGCTTTTCCTAGAGCTATAAATCCAAGCAAAGAACCTTACAGGAACATTTATTTCAGAATGTCTACACTGCAGTAGGAGTAAAAGTATTATTATTTAAAAATCTCCAGAAATGTGCAAATCAATCCAAATTGTATTTAAGTACATACACATGAGCAAAACATAATGTTTATGTCTTGCTCATGTGTCCTTCACCATGGAACCACCAGATGGAGCTAAATAACACAAAGTAGATGTCACAAATTCTTGAGGCCTGCAAGCATAGCGGAATCCAGAAAATCACTGAAAAGTTAGTGTGTAATCCTCAAGAACTGGACACGGACACGTCAGCTTTGTGTTGAGCCAGTGTCTGGCTCCACCTGCTGCTTTCATGCTGAAAGAAATTGAACAAGCAATTTACTCCAGCATCAATGACGTTTTCTGATTCTGTGTCTTGGAGAGAAGAGAATGTGAACCCCTTACTGCATGTTTTCCTTCCAGCTGAACCTACCATCCTTGAAGGTGAAACTGTGGATGAGGGACATTCCGTCAAACCAGTGGTTGTAGGAAGTCTCTCCAACTGAGAAGAGGCCTGGTCCATTGCGTAAAAGTGTGCCCTGAAGCCAGGGTGGGATGGTGCCTGGAAAGAGACAAATTTCAGTGCATAACAGGGATAAGAACATCTGTCCCTGTGCTTATGCTTTTATTTGTTCCGGACAGTATAGTATATGTCAATTCATGCACTCATACAGGTACATCCAGAATTCTGCTCGTGGATGGCAAAGGTTTTGAAGATAACACCAGCAAGATCTGTCCTTACTTCTGGTGCCCCCCACCTTAACTGCATGCATGCATATACTGTACATAGTGTACTGGTCCATGTTATGTTGTAAACCGTGCGAAATAGACTACATGCTGTGTTATCTGTGGCATTCCAATATGTTATCTATATGGCCTGAACTATCATTTGCGTAGGTGGTATGTAAGACACGTATAATTAATTCAAGTATATATTTTTAGCAAACAACTTTATGTCTCTGTGGATTTGTCTCCATTGCACTTAATGGAGAAAGGATGGTAAAAGCATGGTAAAACTGCACTATATGGACAAAAGTATTGGGACACACCTGTTTTTCACGATTTGGGCTAGGCCCCTATATTTCCAATGAGGGACAATGTTTAATGCTTCAGCAGACCAAGACATTTTGGACTTTGTGGACACAGTCTGGGGAAGAACCTTTTCTATTCCAGCATGACTATGTCCCAGTGCACAAAGAAAGCTCCAAAAAGACATGGCTGGATGAGTTCAGTGTGGAAGAACTGAGTCCTGACTTCAACCCTATCCAGCACCTTTAGGACGAACTGGAACGGAGCTTGTGAGCCAGACCTTCTCGTCCAACATCAGTGCCTGACCTCATAAATGCTCTACAGAATGAATGGACACAAATTCCCACAGAAATTCCAAAATCTTGTGGGAAGCCTTCCAAGAAGAGTGGAAGCTATTATAGCTGTTAAAGTGAGGTCCACCTTCATATATCAATACTTTTGTCCATACAGTGTTATCTGGTGTAGCCTATAGCCTACTTTCATCTTTCTCAGCGTGACGTCAGTCAGGGGTGTGTCAAAACTCCTGTACTCTGAGTTTATATAACTGTAGCACACATTTACATGTAGAATACTCTGATCGCCAAATTCACCTTTTTAGAGTGGAAAAACTGATTTCGGTTTAACGCAAAGTAAGGACAATGACAGGCGCATGCGCAGTAGGACGGCTCGACAGCCTGGAAGACATGCTGCCACTTACCAAGGTAAAACTCCGGACCGCAGCTTTAACGCAGACATTTAAACAACAAAGCACTCATCAGTTTAGCAGATCGTGTGATCTAGTGCTTTGTGGTAACAGCACAACGTATTTCGAGCATGCAGGATGTGAAGAGTCGTCTGAATACAGAAATGCGCTCACTTTCACTTTCCAGTCCAACGAAGGTGCACGAGAAATAACGGTAACGTGTGTTGAGTGGTCGCACTCTCTTCATAAAAAGTTAACAGCAAAAAAAAAGTTAACAACTCTCTTCATAAAAAGTTAACCCCCCCACACACCTTCCACCCTCCACCCAACCCAACCTCACAGACCCTACCTGTCACCTCTGCTCTGATGGGTTCAGGGGTCTCCTTGCCGTTTCGGCAGAAAGCAGATTCTATGTCCTGGGCTGGTTCTGCCATGGCTGCCTGTGGAGAGATGACAGCTCTGTTTCAGTTTCTGTCCTTTAACACGGATCCCGCCGTTACCTCATTCGACCGCACGCCTGGGTTGCATAACAGCAGAGCACCATGCTGCAGGAGTCCACTGGTGTTATCCGAACAAAGGACTAGTGGGAGTGGAAGGGGAATGTAGGAGTGTCATGAAGCCTAGAGACACACCCACACTGACCTTATAATTGCCTAATTTTGTTGGCTAGTGCTGCAAGTTCGGACGCCTCGGCAGAAATACACATGGGAAATAATCGTATAAAAGGAAGATATTTAAGGTTTAGTACAGCTAAATACTGGATGTTTGAGTTTTGGGGGGTGTGGGGGATGTTTGGCAGGGACGTGTAGTATAAGAAGTAACTAATTTAATTTTAGTTAATCTCCCTTTCATCTGTTTATATTGGATTAATACAAAGGTGAACATATAAAAGTGTTACAGCAGTAGCTGTTCTGGGAATGGCCAAAACATAGAATGTTGCTAAAGTAAAATAAGCCCCTTTATATCATTGATTGTTAGCCTAATAAAATGTAATTAAATATTTTACACAAATCTTACAAAGGGTGAACAAAAGGATAATAAATTATTAATTAAAAAAAATGTGATAAGCACTTTAGATTTAATCCATGGGTTACTTCAATTTGGACACTAGATTTAAAAAATCAGTATTAGGAACAACGTCTTTCGGAAAGGTGCGGGGGGTGTGGTTTTCACACCTGTTTTGTGTATTTAAGTAAGGTGCCTTTAATGAGAGTTTAAATGATTATTTCATACAATCTGCTATTTTCTAATTGATGAAACTTTGATGGGATTTTGACCGACTTGTAAGTGCAGAAAAAGTGGAGTACCACTAATCCTAACACTGACGTGCTGATGTACACGCTCGTAGTAATTGTTTGGTGGGATAAGTATGTGGAAGATGGTATATTTTGATGTTTGGCAGTTGCTCTGTTGTTAACACTCGTAATGACAGTTTTTGAAATCAAAATACGCATGAAACACTTTGTATGGAGTTCCAGTTTTTATGTTATTGTTTGAATAAATATTGACATTTCAGCTGAAATACAGATAATGACATTTACGAAATGTCCAAAAAACTTCAATTACTAAATGTCAATAAAAGTAACAGTAAAATTACAGTAAAATATTCCATTCGATGTATGTAGAGTTGTTGCACATCTCAGATATGATGGCTGTGTAAGTTAATTGGCCATCACAGTGCTGTGAATGTACAATGATGTCCTGTATCACATTTACAGCAATATTACTGTGAAATATTTACTGTGTAGGGACTGCAACCACTTAACCATAATTTATTGTAAAAAAAAAAAAAAGATTTGAACAGAGAAGTGTAAGAGCTGTGTAAGAGCGGGGCCGTCTTAATTATTAATGTTGTTTTCGGGGTGCAAGTGGTCATAGAAGTTGACATCACATCATTTTAAGTGGTTGTCAGAGGAGATAATTAAATAATGATATATATGAATGATTAAAAATACATATATGATGTATGTCAAGAAATGGATCTGATATCTGACACTGAAGTAACAGAAAAAATGTTTTCTGAATGTTCTCTCTCTCTCTCTCTACTATATATATATATATATATATA
>JBBIGA010117707.1:0-10259 GCA_037576975.1 Alestes dentex | reverse complement strand
GACTTGGACTCGAGCACAAAGACTTGAGACTTGACTTGGACTTGGGAAAAATGACTTGTGAACATCTCTGGTGTGAGCAGGATGATGTTAAAAACAAACTGGTTTAAAAACAATTTTACATCCATGCCACCATCCACTGATCATAGTTTTGAAAAGAAAACAAAGCATAACCAGTTACTGAAAGGCCTTGCTGATCTGTTTTTCAGTGGTTGCTCATTCAGTGTGATCTGTGACAGGGTTTAACTGAGGTGGTCGACCTTTCGTGAAAATTACAGACTAACCTGGCCCCAGCTGAACTTGTCTCTAGGACTGCTGCCGCCGCACACACTGCATTACACGTTTACTAACACAGTGTTACTGAAAAGGCTTCAGTGTACAACAGATTGTATTGTTCTTTAGTCTACAATAGCTTCTCTCGCAGTGCAGGTGTTTGCTGGTGTGTTTGTGTGTGTGGTACAGAAGAGAGAGCGGCAAAGAAGATATTCAACCTGCAGGAATGAGCAGCTACTGTAAGAGTGAGAACTCTTGGCCTGAAGTGAGTGCTGCTGATCAAGAGTAAATCAAATTTTGTGTCTGTGTGTGCGCTCGCAAAAGGCGAAGTGTGTAAGAAGTGGGTTAATGTGAGGTGTGTGACAAATGTGTGATGTGTATTTATGCGTTCATGAATGGGTGTGTGTGTGCGTGGGTGTGGGTGGGTGTGAATGTATGTGTATGGAAGAAATTAGTGTGTATCTGAGAGAGTCAGAAAGAGAGAGAGAGAGGGGGGGGTGCAGAGAGAGAGAGAGTGTGAAAGAGAGAGACAGTGAGAGAAAGAGACAGCGACAGAGAGAGCGTGAGAGAGAGAGAGAGAGAGAGAGAGAGAGAGAAGGGGAAGGGAGGGGAGGGGCTGTATCAGTGTTTCCTCCAGCAGCTCTCCTTTTATTCTCCACCTACAAGCGGCCGAGCAGCATCTGTGTGCATGAGCGGAGCAGCGCGCGAGACCCACGCACACACACACAGGACTGCACGCGCTGCTGCTGAAGAGTAGCCGGGAGCGCTCGGACTGAGGTGAGTCCAGCGTCTGCTGTCCATCTGTCCGTCCATTCCGGTCTCTCTCTCCTCTCTCTCTGCTTTAGCCCACCCTCTGTTTTACTCAGCCCCCAGAACTTATTCAGGCGGGGTTCCCTGTTGGACGCACAAGGCTGCGTCCAGACCCCCAGACCCTCCTGATCATAATTCTCTCGCGAGAAATCAGTCACTCTGAAAGCCACGCTCTTTTAACTTTGAGCTAAAATTAAGTTGGCTGGCAACACTGACCGCACTGCTACTGCTCTCTCTCTCTCTCTCTCTCTCTCTCTCTCTCTCTCTCTCACTCACAGACACACATTGGCTGTCTCTGTTGCTCTATTTTTACTGCAGTGCCGCGTCCAGCAGTCTATGCATTCAGGTCGCTCTGTGGTCAGTAGCAGGGCTGCTGTGGGTCAGGGCAGCACGCTTTCCACGGGAGGTCTGTGGTGCGCCAGTGCACGCGCACACGCGCGCGCGCACGCGCTTGTCTGTGTGTTTAAATGTCCCGCAGGCAAGCAGAAAAAAAATAAATCGTCCCTCCTTCAGAGAAAAAATGTGTGCTGAGACAAGTTTCGGAAAAAATGTGTGCTAAGACTAGTTTGTTTTTAATTACAGTGTTTATGTTTGTCTGTATTAATAAAGACAGTGTAGCAATATTAAGTTGCATGTGCCCGTGCGCGCGCGCGTGTTTTCCTGTGACGCGTGACGTCAACTGAAAACACTCCGATGCGGTGTGGCGGCGCAGGGCGCGCGAATGACATTTTAATTATTTTACACTAATTTATCTTTATATATTTATTCCTCTCTGTTCTCGTCATGCACGTGGTAGCCGCCTGTGTACTGTTGGCCGCCGCCTCGTGCTGGTTGAGCGGCACCGCGCTCGCGCTCCTCCGCTTGCTCCTGCCCGACGCGCTGCTGGCTGTCCACATGCCCGAGGAGGCGGAGGGGAGCCGGCGGAGCCCCCAGGGCGTCCCGTACCGAGACCTGCAGCACATCGTCAACGCAGACGGACTGCACCTGTTCTGCCGCTACTGGGAGCCGGACGGCCCGCCCAGGTAAGAGGCTCGTGTGCACCTCTCATGGAGGGATAGGGAACGGGGTAATCGCACGTTGCCCTCGTTCTGTTTACATCCTGCAGCTCCAACGTGCACTCGGTTTCCAGAGTTACGGGGAGACGAGCTTGACCAGCTCCAGTAGCCTGCTGTTGCTATCAAAGAGCCTGAAGCCTGACATGTACACAAACCCTCAGACTACATGGACAGAAGTATTGGGACGCCTGACCAATATACCAAAAGGGACTTCAATGACATTGCATTCAAATACAAATGGAGTTGGTCTCCCCTTTGCAGCTATAACAGCTTCCACTTTTCTCAGAAGGCTTTCCACAAGATTTTCGAGTGTTTTTGTGGCAATTTGTGCCCATTCATTCTGTAGAGCATTTTTGAGCTCAGGCACTGAATCTCCATTCCAGTTCATCCCAAAGGTGTTGGATGGGGTTGAGGTCAGGGCTCTGTGCGGGCCTGTCAAGTTCTTCCACACCGAACTCATCCAACCATGTGTTTATGCAGCTTGCTTTGTGCGGGGGGCACAGTCAGGGCCTTCCCTAAATTGTGTCCACAAAGTCAGAAGCATGGCGTTGTCCAAAGTGTCTTGTTTTGCTGAAGCAGTAAGATTCCCCTTCACTGGAAGTAAGGGACCTAGCCAAAACCCTAAAAAACAAGTGTGTCCCAATACTTTTGTCCATTTAGTGGATGTTACTGATTTTGAGCTGCATCTTGCATCTCAGTTGGATTACTTTTCTTCCTTATGCAGTACTGAGGGCAGAATTTGTCATATACATTATAGAGGTGTGAAACATTGTCTCACAATCAGGTTCAGTTGCGATTCAAGAGGTGGCAATTTGATTACAAAATGATTCTTGATGCATCTTGTCCACGTTTATTTTTTAATTCCTCATATTTGTCGTACTTCCAAATTATTACATTATGGTTTAGCAGGTCTTACACACAGCATATGTTTTGTCATGCTTACTATTGCCTTTTTTTTGATTATAGCCAAAATGTTAAAAACATCTGCTTTGAAACTATTATGTGCGTTTTTAACCTTTCGTGTCAAAATATGTAGCTCACCCTCTGCCATGTTTTTACTCACACCAGGCACAGATGATGAGCGTAGTATCTGGGAAGGGATCGGGGGTGGGGTGTAATTTATATTTAATTAGGTTACTTTATTTAGAATAAAAACAGTATGCACCTATGGCATCTTATTTAACACCTCAATATTCTTCGAAAACAATTATTTTCCACAGCTCTAATACAGTATATGTGGAAAAGGATGCAGACAGTCCTTATGAAAAACCTTTTCAGCTGTTTTAAGGTGCATTCGCTGATAAAACATGAATTGAGATGTACACACACACAGCTTTCATAATCTACACAGAACAGCATTGCTAGTATAATGAGTTGCAGTGGTGTTTATGATCCTGAATTAACCGGTGCCTGACCTCACTCTGCCTGAAAGCAGTCAGATCCTCACAGCACATCTAGTGTAAAGTAGGGCCATCACAGTTACTGCGTTATAATTGATTTTTGTGTGTCATTACATTTGCATACATGAATATGCGGGCAGCTTTGAGTGATTAAAGCTGCCCACTGCTGGACTGTATTTGTGTGTGTGTGTGTGGGGGGGGGATATCAGGCAAGTGTAAAAGATTAGGATTAATCCATGGCAGTCCTCCAAATAGGTGTATGGATGGGAGTGAGTGAGGGTGTATGTGTGTATCCTGATGATGTTTAACGGCTTCTCTTTGTAGAGTATTTTACTTCCTCTTTAGGGCTCTTGTGTTAGTCACATGCTTACATCACGGACTTGTGGACATGTAGCACTTGTTCCACAGTACCGCACTGTTACTGAGTTAGACGTTCTTGAGAAGGACAGTTTGAATGAGAGTGTACACCTATTAGCCATAATTTTAAAACCTGTCTCAAACCATTCCTGAGCAATTTTTGCAGAGTAGCAGGGCGCATTATCCTGCCATTTGACAGTACTATTACCAGGAAGTGGTGTATTTGGTCTACAAGAATGTTTAGATAGGTCACAAGCAGTCACAAACATTGTCACAAGCAGCACTGGAGCATTTCTCTGCTGACTCGCCTTTTTCTCATAGTGCATCCTGGCACCATCTCTAACCCTTAGTAGGCAAAACACACACACACACACACACACAGCTGTTCACATAATGTAGAAGAATACCTGATTCATCAGACCATTGTAGACATGTTCAGCAGTGGACAGGCATCAGCATGGGCATACTGACCGGTCTGAAGCTACGCAAGCTGCAATGCGGTGTCTGTTCTGACTCCTTTCTATTATAGACAGCAGTAACTTTTTCAGCAATTTGAAAAGATGCCCATGTAGCTGTCGCTGGTTCACTTGTTGTTCTTCCAGATGTATAATTAACAGTAATTTCCAAAGATGTTATAAGTGTGTCAGTACATTGAAGAAGCAGGAAATAGCTGCTTCTTCAATATAATGCAGAAAGGGTGATTATTTAAATTTAGACTAATGAATATCATGATTATCACATTAAACAATACAATCATGATCCAAATTCAGTAATGTAGTACCACATGTAAGCACTACAGATCCTTATTTTACAACTTATATTTTTTTAGGGAAGCATCTGACGCAGCATAATTAGACACCTCAAGGCTCTAACTCTTTTAATTCTGTTGCACCAAACTTGTGATCTCCCCATGATAGGGCCAAGACTAAGGCAGCTGCGTCACCAGGGAGCCCTATAGCTTGTATTTTAACAGAAGGTAATATAATTAGCATGTATTCACCCTCTGGGCTAGCTTCTTATCATAATTAAATGACATCTGTGCAGAAAACGGATTAGCAAGGATAGTAATAGTACCAGTTTGAGCTAGATATAGGATGCTAAACAGGCTGTGGCTCATAGTGAAGTAGAGGGTCTGTCAGGTCAACCGATTGGAAAAATCAATAAAGTGGCAATCTCCTTCTGGACAACCTCATCTATTTTACTCTGTACCTGAGAGAGCTGATATTTTCTGAGTGTTGATTTTATATTATTAATGACCACATCTCTCACAACAGATGGTGCCTGATGAAGGATGTGGTCCTTCTAAAGTGGCGAAGATCTTCACGATTGTTGCCACAGAACACAGTATAGAAAGACCATACGTAATCAACTTTCTGTGCTCGTTAATGCTGAAAGACCGTATACAGGCACAGCCAAGCAGGGTGTGACACATCAGTGCTTCTGCAGAAACCTTGTAATCTGGTTTGGCTTGATAAGTAGCTTTTGTTTACGTCTTTGCCCGGCGAAGATAATGCTACTATTGGCTAGCCTGAAAAGGATTTACCGGTTATGTTAGTGTAACATTGGTGAAGTCTTTTATAGCGTCTCTCCAGATTAAGCACAGATGTTTGAACACAGACATTTAAGTAACATTTTTATTTTGAATGTTTCATTTTGGGGTTTCATAGTCTCTCCATGAATTTTAATGGAGCCTGTTAACTTACTATCATGGGGAAAGAATTTGTTGTTTTTGGGGGTTTTTTGCCCAGAAAGAGTCTGTTATCGTCACTGGCTCAGTGTGACACAAATCAAGAAACACTTGCCTTTTGTAAAAGAGAAATGTGCTGAAACAGCATAGACTTCACATTTTTTATTTCTGAATGACAGGTGACAAGTAGCATATGTAAACTGCCAAGGAAATGCAGTTTTGTTTACTAAGTCTCCATTAGGCTGTGGTCACACTGCAAAAATACAAATTTGCCAGCTGACAAAGCCTGTTGTCTTGAATGAAGAAGGGTGTGGGGCCTGGAAAAAGCAATTCGCTTCAATTAGCGGTCAATTTGGCTGTGCACACGGTTTTAGGTGAGCTTCCTAAGAGCAGTTTACATCACACTAAGCAGAGCTGTGTATGCTCTTTTTGTGATATAACATGTACTTTATCAGTGTCCTTTAAAAGAACATTATGGCAAAAAAAAGATATATAATTTTTGCCATACTATTCCAGATATAGCTGACCAGCCAAAGCATTGTTTTTACTTCTTCTGATTTTACTTCTTCATTTCAGCATTGGAGCTATAAGTTGACGATCCTGCATGTCTCCTTTTTTTAAAAAAACAAATTCATAACCAAACCACCTCATAACACACTTAATCCTTATTAAGCTAGTTATTAAGGTCATGCGTACTTGTCATTGTGGTTTAGTACAGAGCACCAGTTCCTGTGAAACAAAACTACAGGCTTTGTGAATATCAGCCCTGGTGTTGTCTAAAAAGGCTGACAGTAGGGGTGAAGCTTTTTCCACTTTTATAGCTTACAGTAAGTCAAACAGTGCCCTAAAACACATGGCTGAGTCTGTGCCACCTTAATGAAGAGCCAAATGTGGTTTGAGTGGGTTGAGAAAAGTCCTGAAGATCAAACATTGTTTCGGCAGCTTCATCCGGTGTAATTGTGGCGTGTTGTACTACGTATGTGGAAAATTCTAGAAGTGAGATTTTCCACTGAGCCACACCTTCTAAGTCTTGAAATCCATGATATCCTTAGGGAAGAATATTATAATGTACTTTATCACGATAAACGATAAATACATTCAAATTGTCGTTTTGCCCAAGACGATGCACTGTTTGGTGTTTCCATGAGTGGTGTGTGTGTCTGTGTCTATTAAAGCGGTCGTCTGTGTATTTGGGACCGTACCTAAAGTAATCGGTTACTGCGGTTTCCGCAGCAACTGTTCAGCCTCTTGTCACCGTGGCCAGGCCCCAGGAGACAAGCTGTTACCATGGTAACCACCTCACCTCCTGTGTGTCAGGCTAATTTGATGACTTATGCAAACGGCTACAGGTCAGCGATGCCCCTTCACCCACAGACTGCACAGAGCAATCATGCATGTGTGTGTACGTGTGCGCGTGCGTGTGCACATACGCAAGTGCACGAAACAATAATTAACTTAAGCAATATTTTGGCTGTATCCTTCTTTTCAAGTTTGTGTGGAAAACTTTAGCCAAGTGCCTTTGCTAGACCCACCACCCTGCACATTTTAGCGCTTTCCCTGCAGGTGGTCCATCAGAAAATATCACTTTGCACATTTACACACTTGAGACTTTCAGTTTTCAGTTAAGATATTGGTCTTGAATGTTTAATGGTCAGAACCAGCTGTAGTTTCACCCCACTCTGACAAACCAAACTCTGAGTTTACAGCATGAGGATCTGCACAGCGCCGAGTCTCTCGCACACATGGAAGATTAATTATATCTGTGGCCATTTACAGAAGTCATTGTAGATGTTCAGTAAGGGAGGCAAGAGTAAGGGCCTCCCTTACAATGTACACATGCGCTCATTCGCACGGAAACACTTTCATACTGACAGCCAGCAGATCTTATCTCTCCTAACTTGATGAATGAACAATGCACATTCACTTGCAGACCGCTGTGTATTTAATTGGCAAAGTCTATTATGTCATTAAAGGTTGACTATGCCTTCGTTTCACACAGATTCAAACGTGATAGAAGAACAAGGTCTTTGTGCATTTAAAAGGTCCTTATATGCTGCAGCCACTTACAAACGCTTCTTGCCCTGTACTGCATTCTCGCCTGTCCATATGCTGTCAGAGCCTGGGGTTTGAGCACAAGGTCAGTGCTCTTAGAGGTCAGCGAGATTAAATGCCCCTCCAAAGACAAAATGGGGTGTGTCGGGGGAAGTGGTGCACATACACACACACACACACACACACACACACACACACACACACACACACACACACTCGCACACACACACACAGATTAAATGCCCCTCTCAAAGACAAAATGGGGTGTGTCGGGGGGAAGTGGTGCACAGCTCCAGAATGTAGGGAAATATAAAAAAAAATTCACAATTCTCCCCGTGGTTTTCCATGATATGGGCCTTTTATGCAAATGGGAGTCATACCAGATACTAAGACATCTTGAAATTTATGTAAATTCTACTTTTCACTCCAATTGTTATGCTGGTACAAGAATTTGTATTTTGTATTATATCACAAAAGTATGCAAAATAGAAGCATTTAGTGATTTTTGAACCCTCCTTATGCATTTGCTTCATATGTGTTACTGAGTAATAAGCCTTTGTATACTGCTGTAAAAAAAAAAAAGAAAACATCTTATAGGATATATTGTAAAGCTTGTTAGTCCACAGCTACTAAAACAGACCTTACAACCATGCATACACACACTCGCAAACACATACACACACACACACACACACACACACACACACACACACACACACACACACACACACCAAACTGAAGGCTTTGAAGACTGCAGTATCACATCTCCAGGCTTGCCTGGCTGTTCTCCTTTGTGCCAGTCCTTAGAATCGAGGTTTTGAAAGATTCGTTACCATCTGTGCTCCATGCACCCTTATAAATAAAGGTACCTGTGCCACAGAAGAACTTTTGGTTCCCTGAAGAACCGTACAGTGGATGATTCTTTAAATGTCAATGTGAAGAACCTTTATGCTGGAAAGGCTCTATACTATTTTTAACAGTATGATTAAGCCAAGAACTATTTGGCAACCTGTGTTTTAGGGAGTGTAGACATAATATATATAACAAATAGCCACAAATACAACTTATTTGCATCAGTGAAACTGAATATGGTTGATGAAATTCAGCTTGTCTGAAAAAGGGGCTGACACACAAACACACACACACACACACACACCCATCTCTTGTGGTAGAGATATCATTCTGTATTTGATTAGAAAATTCCATTTAATCATTTAGAGGATACGATATTAGGTAACTTGGTTAGGTTTGACTGAATGGGTTTCACATGTCTTTTTGTGTCACGCACATCAACACCTGACTCTTATAACAGAAAAGCTTTAAGGTGATGTCACATTAGGCTAGGCAGGCAGAATGTGAGTGAAAGTTGAACAAGGACAAAAAATGTGAGTACACTGCTTTACACTAGTAATGATTGACAGACTGTTCAACAGATAGAGAGGACAATGAACTGTCCCTGAAAATGCACAGAAACACCCCAATACAGATTTTCAATATAACTTTGTAACAACTTTACCCTACAAGTTTCTTTTTTTCATCCCTCTGTTCCACTTTACCAGCTGCTCTTCATACTGTCTGTAACTGTTTAGTGACAAAATGGGACAAACTTGTTGTGTATTAAGGTGGGACACTTCAGGCTAATAGGATAAATTATTTAAAACAGTAGAAAAGAACAGTCAAAACAGCAGCTTTTATATTGGATGTCTGAGATGTGATCCACATATGCATATTTTTGTATATTTATAAAAACTACAAATCCAACTTTGGATTGTATTATTAGAAATGAGATGTGTTTTTCATTGTGATTACACTACAGAGAGAGAATTTTACAGACCTAATTACTGAAATCTCATTATTTTGTCGGTTAATCTCATGCACTGGATAGCTTTATGCACTATTATTATTAAATGTTTTTATATTATTTTCGTACACAATCTAGCATAAATCCAGCTTTGAGCAAAGTACTGAGAAATCATTCTGTAAAATCCTTCGAAATATGTGCAGTTTCATGAATGGAGGTATTGTAGTTCTGAATGTGAGGAAAAGCTGATTTTGAGAAAATGAGCCTCAAAACTGCCCAGCGAGAACTCAGCACCGTGCCCCGTTCTCATGAATGCTAACATCAGTACAAAGGAAACAGACATATTTGAATATTCTGGTCCTACAGGAAAACTAACTTTTCAATGGCACAGCATTGCACACTGAAATATATTTCTTTTAAGTTTTGTTGTTGCCCATAGACGCAGTTCATCCAGAAAAGTAAAAAATACTTGGCAGGACCAGAATCATCATTACCGGCTGTGGTGGTTTGCTTTAACATACATTCAATTTCATTTCCATTTCATCGATGCAAGGTTTTGGTACGATGATGATGAAAGTTACATTCACCTGCATGAATAATTAAATTCAGCATATAAAATATGGAAAAGGCCTCATTAAGTACAGGAACTCTCGCTAAAACATCAGTGATGTGTGCTTGGTGGCGGTGTTTGGGAACAGGAGACGTCTTCAGAAACTTCTTAATTAGCTTGGGAAAAGGGAAAATGGGCCAGTATGTGTGTGTGTGTGTGTGTGTGTGTGTGTGTGTGTGTGTGTGTGTGTGTGTGTGTGTGTGTGTGCGTGTGTGTG
>JBBIGA010117706.1:0-10259 GCA_037576975.1 Alestes dentex | reverse complement strand
CTCTCACTCACTCACTCACTTTACAGTCTCACCCTCTCACTCACTCACTTACTCACTTTACCCTCTCACTCACTCACTCACTCACTCACTCACTTTACAGTCTCACCCTCTCACTCACTCACTCACTCACTTTACCCTCTCACTCGCTCTCTCACTCTCTCACTCACTTTACAGTCTCACCCTCTCACTCACTCTACCCTCTCACTCACTCACTTTACTCACTCACTCACTCTCTCACTCACTCACTCACTCACTCACTCACTTTACTCACTCACTCTACCCTCTCACTCACTCTCTCTCACTCACTCACTCACTCTACCCTCTCACTCACTCACTCTCACTCACTCACTCACTCTACCCTCTCACTCACTCTCTCACGCACTCACTCTACCCTCTCACTCACTCTCTCACTCACTCACTCTACCCTCTCACTCACTCACTCACTCTACCCTCTCACTCACTCACTCACTCACTCTCTCACTCACTCACTTTACCCTCTCACTCACTCCAACACTCTCTCGCTTCACCCACTCACTCTCTCACTCACTCACTTTACCCTCTCACTCACTCTCTTACTTACTCACTCACTCACTTTACCCTCTCACTCACTCACTCTCTCACTCACTCACTCACTCTTTTTACCCTCTCACTCACTTTACCCACTTATTCACTCACTCATTCACTCACTCTCTCACAGACAGAAAAAATGTTATTTTGAAGAGGCAAAAATTTGGCTCGCATCTTCCTGCTTCCTGTTGGTCTAGTGTAGCAAACTAACAATACACTCTCGTCCAAGTCATTTCATGCACTGTGTATCCAAATTTCCAAAGATATATCAGAAGCACGACAGGGTCATACAACAGCTTCATTAGAGAGTAATTTCATTCATATAAATATTCACACACACACACACACACACACACATATATATATATATATATATATATATGCCCCTTTACCCATCCAGAGAGAGTGAGACTCGTGTTTGCTTCGACTCCCAGTCACAGATGGCTGTAGCACTACCAGGGACTGAACTCTCAGTCTCTTAATGGCAGGGCCAACAATAATGAGAGTGTGCCTTCCGGGAGCCCTGACTGTTTCTTTCTGATGCAATTTATGCAACTGTTGCTCATAATGTTTGAATACACGGGACAGAGGATGCATCCAAACCGGAGTCGCTTAACTGTGCATCTATGGTCTGCACTTTAGAATTTTAGAGCAGGAAAACAGGTGATTTGCATTTGGTGTTACAGTAATGCATATATACACATATGTTACTGCTTAAATTCTGTGTTTTTTTCAGCTCCTCAGTATCAAATGACTGGAAGCTATCAGGTTCGTTTTCCTGAGAACTGAAAGGTTTCCACTTGCTGATAATGACTGCTGACAGATCTGCGAAAAACTACCGTCGTTGACATGGTCATTGCTTATAATACCATAAGATAATGCAGAATTTTGATGTGCTTATCTGAAGGCCAAGTGTTGTTTCAGCATGTTTATTACATTAGCATATCCACAGTAGTTCATATCTTTCACCATGAACGATCCTACTGACATACTACATTATCATCTGGCATAACATTTTCATTTAGCTCTGTTTTGTGCCTGGTTCAAAGACCATCCACATTTACCATTTTTTTTATTCCTTCAGTGGAACAGAGCAGTTTTTCAGCGTGGCAGCAGGAGGTTTATAACCGTGACCTCGAAAAATAAGAAAAGCTCTTGATTTCCATGGAGAAAGCCAGTGGGATGTGTCCATAGAACATACCCAAGGCTGGATTAGACATGCCAGGACACATTTCCTGTGTTGCCTGGCCAGGTAAAGCATCCTTTGTGATGTTAATGAAAATTTGTGGCCAGATCCAGACCAAAGAAAGGATGATGCAAAGTAGGTGTAGTTAGATTTAAAATAGGGAATCACATTTGCTTATCCTTTGTATACATAAACATTTTTCAGTTTTCAGTTTTTGCTTTCAAATTGTAACGTACCTGCCTTATAACTCGGCATCTATCTTAAAGATACTGTGTACATGCCCATATATACACACATGTAAATGTGTATATATATTTATATGAACTGCTGTCTCCCACAGTGCTAGAATGTAAATACCGATGTTACCCCTGTATAGAATGGACTGTAATTCATGCAGCGCGTTTTCTTTGGTATAAGCAGGTAAATACAGTAATAAATGAACTGAATTTACAGTAATAAAAATACAGGGCTTTAGCAAGAACAAAACAAAAAACAGGAGAACACTCGAGACGCTCCACAGGGGAAATTCTGGACTGCAGCGTTACAGGGCAGCAGCCAATGAGCAGCGAGGAGAAATAAATAACGTTCTCGGATTGGCTACTTTCAAACCTCCCGCCTCTGAGTACAGCTGTATTTCACCATCCCAAGACGCCTTTCTCTATGTTTCCCTCCACAGGACCGAAACATTTACAGTTTTTTTTTATATAGAAATGTAGCATTTATGTGAATATTCATGTTACAAAACTAGTAAATGATATTTTTCTTAATTATTTAGCACTTAAATGTATGAAAAATTCTATATTGCCACGAAAAAAGCTGTGACGTTCAGGCCTCATCTGCCACGACCCCTCGTCCTCGTGCTGGTGGTTTATGTTTGGGCGTGGTGCTTAGAGGACGAGGCGGCGTGGTGGACGAAGCCCAAACATAAACAACCAGCAGGAGGTCACAAAGGTTAAAAAAATTGCAGAAGATATCTGCAGTTTCCGCGTTAGTGCATGGGTTTCAGAAAACTTATTAGTTTGCGTCTCAGGAAACATCTACGTTGGACTGAAACCGCCACTGCTGATCCGTGTTAAAGTGGAGGTTTACTGTATGTGTGTGTGTGGAGTTTGCATGTTCTCCTCATGGTGGTGTGGGTTTCCTCCAGGTCTCCTGTTTCTCCCACGGTCCAAAGACATGTACGTCAGGTGAATTAGGGATTCTAAATTGACTGTAGGTGTGAGTGTGTGAGGGGGTGGGGTGTGCATGTGCACCCTGTGGTGGGCCGACGCCCCGCCCATGGTGAGTCCCATGCCGTCTTCTTGTACCACTAATCTGTATGTCAGCTAAGTGATGTTACAAAGTTCAGAATAATGCAGATCCTTCAAATACTAATTTCAGAAAAATATGAGATTGTGGTGAGAGTGAATGAATCCCTCTAGTGTCTAAGAGACAGGCATGTATGCGTTTGATTGTCTGTGTTGTCTGAGGGTAAAGTTTATTTTCAAGTGGAAAGTTAAATGGTTGTACAGGTGAAAACGATGTTTTGAGAATATTTGTGTAGTGTTGAGAAAATGGTGAATGTCTTTGGATAGTGTGTCTTAGCAGTCAAAAAGACGTGTAACGCTCTGTGACTCTGTTAATTATGGTTACCAAACCCCATTAATACCTAACAAATCTAATAAAAGACCCAGTGTTACACCTAACACACAGGAAGGACCTTGAACTACTGCAAAAAAGTCATGCATTGATTCTTGCATTGACCTAAAGAATAGTGTTACAAGTTTTAGAACATTTAGAACATTTTAGAGCACAATTTCCACAATAACAGCTTGTTTGTCTGATGACAACAGGCTCGTGAATGTACGAGGATATGTGTGAACACTTTAAGAGCAGTTTGTTTCCTCAGGGCTCATAATCAGATCACTGACATTTACATTATGCATGTATTAAATGCATAGCCGAGTTTGTGCCTGAGCTGTGTGTGGCTGCCCACACTGGAGAGAGAAGAGTGATTAAGGGAATAGTATTTCATTGCATTACTTATTTGTCTGCATATTTTAAGCTAGTTATTTGCTTGCAATGTGGGATTCTTATTAAAAAACGAAAATCCACAAAAGAAAAAAAACCCCACAACTCCCACTGTCTTGTTTTGACTCTCATCAGTCATTCGCTCACTTTGAAATCAAAGCTGAATATGTGCACCCAGCTAATGAGGCCTTATTCTGCTTTAATTCTCTTCAAATCTTGATGAGTCTGTGATATCAGTTTTTATTTAACTGCTTAAACTTTCAAGGCTTATAATTCAGTTGTCTTGCAAGCCACAATGTTGCCTATTGCCAGTGAGTCTGTGAGACGTGACAGAATGGCCCATCACAAACAAGTGTTGTGGCTACTTTGACAGCCAAAATATGTGGATAGTTTGTTTACTAGCTCTTAGGCCTCGTTCACATGGGCGTCTGAATCAGGGGTTTTCGGACGTTCGTGGCGCCAGGTGAGCGCGGACTGAGCATTTTTCTGCTCATTGGAGCGAATCACAGCGTCAACACGGGCGTTCAGCCCGGCGCTCGGTCGGCTGCGCGTTCAGATGGCATCAAAAAAACGCTGCATGCAACATTTTCTTGGTGTCAATTTTTGCCGAAATCCCAATGAATGCAAAAAAAAAACGCTGGTACTGCGTTTACATGGCATTCAGTTGACGTTCTGGAGGACCGAATATGTCCCATGATTCCAGTGTTCTACATTGTAAGTATCCATGTTTTCAATGTAGAACTACAAATCAACATGTCCCGCATGTAAACAACCTGGACTGAAGCATTACTGCCCCCACAGGTGAATACATGAAACTACACATCAGGCTGCAGGCTGGGTTAAACAGTGTCAGACAAACGCCAGTGTAACGCCTCACTGAAGTCAATCAAGCACAGATACAAAACGCAACAAAACGCATGTGGCGTTCAGAGCGCGTTCATTGATCCAAGATTCAGACGTCCATGTGAACGGGGCCTTAAATGCTTCAAACAAAACAAAATGTATCTTTACATTTCTTTTATTTTAGGTCTTAGAAAAAATAAAGATATTCAAACCCAGAAGAACTTTCAAGATAGTTTCAGTTCACAAGTGGGTGGTGAAAACCCGCAGAGGGAAGGGGTCCGGAGAGCAGCCCGAACAAAAGAACAAAGAAATGGCGAGCGTGTAGGACACCTTTTTACCCTTTACACCTTTTTTATTTATTGAAATCAGATTTTACTAATATACTCCCAAGTTCAGTTTTCTCTCCAAATCCAACCCAACTCAACCCAACACATAGCATCTCACAACAACTCTTTTTTGACTCTGTACTATACTCAGACTTGACAAAATAACTATATACTCAAATTTTGAGTTCACAACCACCCCGAGTGGTGAATGAAACCTGACAGGACAGCACTGGTCTGGTGCAGTGACAATACCACCCACCATTAGATTGGAATAAAACATAGAACAGCATTGAATAAAATTCAGTAGGAAAATAATCAGCTGTCTAAAATGAAGAATAAATCTCGGTGTAACTAAGTTATTCATCAAGCAGCGCTTTCAGGCAGTATCTTAGACCTTTTAGTCAGAATACACTCTATTGTCACACTGCCTGGTGGAGAACGCCTTCGATAAAATGTCACCTAATCCTTAAAGTCTTTACACAAAACATTCCAAATAACTAACAATAAATGCCCTTTTGACTGCTCTAATCTGTACTTTGCTAATTTGATTTGCGGCGATCTGAACACGTAGTGAGAGCGATGGGGAAGAACAAAATATAGAAAAAAAAAAAACAAGAGCAGGAGGAAATGAAGGGTAAAAAAGTCCCACACTAGTTTGAAAAATGCCGTCTGGTGGAGCATCTGACGCCGAGGCACATTTATGTAATAAAAAATGTTTGATAACTACAAAGAAACTAGTATGTAAGTTATGTTGTTTTTAGAGTGAGGGACTAAAGTGTGGGCCCGCATGCGGTTAATACTTCTGGAGTCACCACGAGTTCTTTCTATAAAAGGGTCTGTTGATCCAATTACGCGTCTTTTTCAAAACGACTTCCATTCACTTACCCTGAAACTGGCCTGTGTAAAATCTAGGACAGGCGTTCCTGAATTTGCAGGTTCAGAAAGCAGTTTCACAGCAGTGGAATGTTAATGTGGATGTGCTGGGCTGCAGCAGGGTTTATGTGAGGTTACGGCAGGGCGTCCTCAGCGACTGCAGATAAAGGCTTTCTGTGCTCTCCGTCCTCTGGCGACTGCCTGTGTATCAGGGCCATGTAAGCATCGCACTTTGATCAGAGGCCTTTAGAAACGTGGACAGAGAACATTTTTAGAACGTTCTCGGGAGAACTCTCCTTTGTCACTCCTGTTAGTATTGTTGTGTTGATGCCTGCTTAGCCCCTCTGGTGGGAGATGTTTGTAAGGCAGTTCTTGCAGCGTCAGCACCGGCGAAATGCTGCCAGTTCAGCTACAATGTGGTTGTACTGATGCTTTAACGCTGATCAGCCAGATCACTATAGCTCTCTTTCAGAGATGTTACGAGCTGCAGCCAGGAATCGGCAGATGAGGCCAAAGTCCCCCTGGGATTAGCTCTGAGGGAATAAAAAAGCAGTGTGTCCAATTTTGCTAATGTGAAAGTATCTGCGTGTGCATCAGGCATGATCAGAACGAGCAAGGGTCCAAATGATCCAATATGTGCAACTAAAACACAACCAGCATTCAACGCATGTATGTTTTACTGTCTAATCTTTGTTATGATTTTATTACATTAATAGTAGGGGTGGCCTGATACCACTTATTCATGTCTGATACTGATAACAATACCAATACATTTCAATCTTCTACACAACTAAACTGTTAATAATACATTTGTCTGGATGTTCTTTGAATCTGAAACGCCTTCCTATAGGCTTCCTCTATAGTGTGCTATACAAATGACAAAATTCCTCTTTCTCTGTCCATTATGGAAATCTGCGTATGTGGTTTTATCACCAGCGGCTCTTTGTTAGACATATTATACACTGTTTGGGTGTAGGAGTCGCCTCGCTGCTCATCTGTGTCCTCATCTGTGTGTCTCTCTTTACAGGATGTCACTCAAAGTTTTAGGCATTTTTCAAAGCTTCAATTTTAGCCTGTATTGGACCAATACAGAGTATCAGAGCCGCACACCCCTCGTAAATTGAATGAGGCTTGGTTGCCTCACACAGTTTACTAGGGGTGTGTGGATCTCTAAACATTTTTATCAGAAACTCGCAGTTCTTTGAGGAAATCTGCTGTATATTCTGCAACAGTGGATCTGACACTGGGTTGGGTTATGTATGCTGCATTATTGAATGTGCTGTACATGACCGACCCAGTGTCAGATCCGCTGTTACAGAATAAACAGCAGATTTCCTCAGAAAACTTCGAGTTCCTGATAAAAAATCTTCAGAGAGTGGACCTGTAATATCCTATTTTTGGAAACTTTAATACACAGATGCAGGCCTGGCACCGAAAGAATTTCATTTCTGTTTTGTCTTGCCCAAACGGCAGGAAACGTGTGAATTTCTTTTGGTCAACGTTGCTTTATACATTTTGCTCTATATTGTCTGACATATGTCATCAGATATACTCTCTGTAACGAATTGATTTTCTGAAACATTGGACATTTAACCTAAAATTCACTTCTGAAGTTTCAGAAAAAGGTTTGTGAGGTTTGTGAGGAGGTTGTAGAGAAACATACTAACTTCAGTTTGTTCACACTGGTTGTGAACAGAGCCAGGGGTAGTGATGTCTCCTAATCATTTAATTTACTATCCAACACAACCTGTAAACCTGTATTTTATATGTAGCGTCAATGCAAATTAGGGGTTGTGTAGCATAGAGGTTAACATCAGAGCATTTGATTCCTTTGATCTGGGCAGTGTGCTACACTAATGAGTTAAGTGTCTCCTTATAGTCACGCGTGAACACACCACAGCACACAGTGTGAACAGAGTGAAATTCTTTCTTTGCATTTAACCCCTTCACCAAGTGAACCAGTGGGCTGCCACCAGCGAGGGGCGCCGGGGAGCAGTGTGGGGACGGCACCCACAACCTGCTGATTGCTAAGCTCTAACCACTTGGCCACCAGCAATGAGTGTAGAAGTGACATGAACAGATTTTAAAATCAATAGTTACCTTCAGTATATTATAAACCAATGTCTCCAGCATCAGGGAGTTTATTCGTAATCATTAATTCATTTTCTTTGACATCTGATTCCTACACCAAGGCTGTGAGTAATTCTGACTCAGAAAAAGTGTCCAGAATGGCACTTTTTTTTGTAATTTCATAACAAACATTACTACGAATTGGCAGCTGGATGGCCTAGTGGTTAGGGCGTTGAACTTGCAATCAGAAGGCTGTGGGTTTTAATCCCAACTGCTAGAGTGTCACAACTGAGGTCCCCCCCCCCCCACACTGCTCCCCAGGCGCAGCCCCCTGCTTCACTTGGTGAATGGGTTAAATGCAGAGAAAGAATTTCACTGTGTTGTACTTGTATGACTATGCATGTGACAAAGAATCTTCAAAACACTCTGGAAAACTTCTACATTGTCGTGAGGTTTGTTCCTTTTCTAAGAATCTATGGTCCTTTAGCTCCATTCTTCAGCGCCGTGTTGTATGAAGCAGGTGAGATCTGTTAATTATCCTACTTATAGTCGTCTGTAATCATTAGTCCTGTTGCCTAATTAGTGTTTGCAGCTGCGTACACACATGTGTGTGTGTGTGTGTGTGTGTGTGTGTGTGTGTAATGATGTAGGCTTGATTCCACATATGGCACATCCAGTGCTGAATTAAACAGCTAAGCATGGTTAACCTGATATCCTAACACCACCTATATGACCAGCTGTTTATCAGGTGAAGACAGTCCCCTTGAATAATTAAAGTTCCGCTGGGCCTGCACAGATGCCACGAGTCTTTGGTTTGCGTCAATGCATAATTTATGCACCTGACACACACTGCTGAACTGTACGGACGCTTTAGTGCCGGAGAGATCAGCGCAGCTTTCTTCCAGAGAAGCAGATATTAAAGCTTAAACTTATGTAGTCATTAATTGGAAGACTGCGCCTTCTTCGGGAGCAGCTCTGAGATCAGATTGGGCGCGTGTGCTGTGTGTTCCTAGTTGAAAGCTGATGTAAAAGATGATCCCAGCGATTCCTGATGGGCCATGACTTTAGAACCCCCAGTTATTTTCTGCAAAGATAGATGAATGATTCTTCCGTTAGACAAATGATGAAAGCCAGTCAAAAGGGCAGCGTGTACGGTTTAAGTCGATACCATGTTTGTATTTGGCCTGATATTTTGATATCACTTCAGTGGAAAGTCCTTGCTGTGCACTGTCTCCTCCTAAACCTCTACATTTCTGCCACAGTATTTTCTGACACTGAAATAAGACTAACAGGTCAGACGAGCAGATCTGATTTGTCCGGATCTGTTTGAAATCGAATGCAAGTGTAATTCATTGTAAATGTACTTCATTGCATTACTCACCGGGAAGTGAAATATGTCGCTACATTATTACATTATCTGAGCAGAATGAAAGCTGTAGCTCTCCACTGTTAGGGGTTAAATGACTCTTTCATAGGGATGTGTGCTCTGTACTCTGCTTGATTTCTCCCAGTGCCTGCTATTTATAGAGTGCAGCTCCTCCAGTGAAAGGGAAGATTGTAAGGGCCCACAGGTCAGCTGTGTAGTGCAGTGTAGCCCTGAGCACAGTGTAGCTGCTGCTAGGAAAGAAATAACAAACATTTACGATCAGCTAGCTGAAGTGGGTTCGTGTTAATTTCATTTCTGTTCCGTAGCTGAGGGTTTTTTGTTTTTTTATTTGCCTTACCTGCACGTCTCCGCACGTCTCCTTCAGGTGCGGTTTCCTCCTTCATAATTGTTCTCAAAAAGAATATTTGATCCTTTCACCATTTGGCATTCTCTTTGATTGACAGGAGAGTGAGAACAACATGCAAATGCCGTATTTATTCCCTCCTCTCTGTCATTTTTGAAATGAGAGTTTTGATGGGCACTTCTGCGTATTCTAAAAGAGTTTGAGGGTTTCTGATGAATTTTCCCTTTGAGTGACAGCTTTGCTCTTTGTGGGGTTTTGTTTTTTTTTTCCTGCAAGCTGTGATCGGATTCCTTTAGCCGCTGAATTTGACTGCCATTCTCAGTACTAATCATCACATTGAGAAATATTCAGATTTTACCCAAACTGCATCAATTCACAGTGCGGCCTATGTGCTAGATTGAACAATTTTACAGTCTTTGAAAATTGCTGCAACTTATGAAGAGGTCTTTTAAAGTGCACTCTTAAAAAGAAAGGATATTTTGGAGTGATTCCACAGAAAAAAAAAACAAAGAATCAATTTTGGTTCCCTTATAGGGGGCATATTCTGCCTCTTTTTAAACAAGTTATAACAGGTCTGTGGGCTACAAAACATGTTCATGAAGTTCTTTGCACAAAATCTCTCTCACATAAAGAGATCTCACCAGCTCTATTCCT
>JBBIGA010117705.1:0-10259 GCA_037576975.1 Alestes dentex | reverse complement strand
GAGGACGAGGCCCAGACATCAGAAAAGCGAAATAAATGTGGAGGATATCTGCAGATTCCACAAATGTGCGGGGGTTTCCGCAAACAATTATTCTTTCCGATGAACGACAGAACCCACAAATATTATTTCGGATGAACGGCTGACCCATGAATATATGTATATGTTTGTGAGAATAGGTGTCCTTACCTGCTGCCATATGAATAAGGACGCTTTTATTGGGTCTGATATTGCCCATTTCAAACAGCATGATGTAAGCAGTGATGTAGTTTATAGAAAGAGCTGCAGCCTCTTCGTAGCTCATTCCTTCTGGCATGGGGAAGGTGTGGTCAGCCTTAACCACGACAACTTCCTGCCACAGGCCACACCTACCCAGAACCAACACACTGTCTCCCACCTGCAAAGAGAGAGAGGGGTGAGTTTCAAAAGGACCACTCTTTAAAACGTTTTATCAGCCTATATAATGTATATATCTATCCCACATACATAAACTTTGAGTAAATCCAAGCCATTCCTTTGCATCAAAATGGAGGTGTCTGTACCAAAATCTTTTTACTAGGACATTTTCCCCAGAGACCTACAGGTGAATTGCAATGGAGGCCATTTCTGAGGGAATTGGTTCATATGGATTGTTTCTGCAAACTTGCAATTTCTAAATGATTTGTCGTGTTCATTTCAAGACAGAAAAGTGCAAGTTATTTTAACACTACTGTCATATTTTTAAATGCTGTTCAGCTCTAGTTACAGTACATTCCAACAGTGACTTGTGTTCATTCATGACACACAACCAATGAGCTGTTCAGCTTGCCAAATAATCATTTAATAGCCAGAATGCCAATGGCCTACTACCCAAATCCTGTTTACTTCTTTAATTTCAAAATTAAGTGAAATTCCTGTGAAAGACTATAAAAATAAAATATGTTTATAAACATTTTTCACCATTTAGAACCATTTACCCCATTCAATAAGGACTCTCTAGCTGTCATCCCCCAGCATTTTTCTGTAATTTCTTAATATCATGGGATGAATAAGCAGTAGCCATGATCCTCATTAAGTAACTCATTAAGAGGCCATCTTCAAATTCCCTAACACACTTATGCTGCAGTTTTACACTGAATCGTTGTGTAAATGATTAACGTATCTGTATTTTCCGTATCTTTGTATATGGTTTGTTTGTATAGTATAATTTACTATGGTTTTAGGCTGTTTACTTCATAAACATGCAACTTCTTCCTGCAAGCATACCTATATTTGTGCATTCTCTGCTATTCTATGCTATAAACTGACCCCTACTGGACAGGTGCAAGGATCACTGTTTCTTCATAATGATAAATAAGCCAATAAGCCAAGCTTGTTACTAAGTAAAAGCCAAGTTGGCAGTAAAGAAATCTGAATCAGACGTAGAAACATAGGAGTGGTGTATGCCTTGCATCTATAAATATTTGCATATGAGCCCACAGAAGTTTGGCCATGCCCATTCATGCTGAAGTCATAGTGTTTCAGAGGGCTTTTTGAATGTAGGCCGACCAATCAGAACAGCTCATTTACATATATTAGTTAAATTACAAGAAAATGTGGAAAAAAGACTAACATTGATTTGAAGTTAACTAGTCGAGTCCCTGGGAGAACTAGCAAACTATCATAGATATTTGGGAACAGAGGTTGGGATAGGGGTTGCTGATGCCTCACCCCACCTATGAAAATTGCATTCACCCATGCGTGCGAAAACTGTTTATCTTTTTCACAGTTTGTTTTTTGATAAGGCTTTATTATCCCTTTTGTCAAGATGTTTTTTTTTGTGGTAATGTCCTAAAGATGATAAACAAAACAAACAAGAGCAGGAATTGAATTACAAAGACAAAGAGTGAGAAAAAAAATGTGTTTACTCTACAAAGGGAGTTCATCAAAGCTGAGTGTGCACTGTAGCGGAACCGTTTTTGCCATGTTTTGCACACAGGTCATGTCTGTAATAACTTCCCAAACAGTCTTACAGTTACTGGGCCTAAGGCTTCCTTCAAACACTCAACAACAGTCTCTACATGGAATATTATGTCCTATGTGTTCATATTATAGAAATGTAAATATGCTTTTTTAATAATAACATGTAGCACAATTTTTATTTGTACATACAGTATATAACAAAGTCTGAAAATAATAACTATACAGAGTCTGTGTGTAATTCACACTTACAGGTAAGTAAGATTTTCACTAAATTGGATATTTCTAGGACATGTTTGATGGTGTATATTGATGAAATCATGTTTTCTTCTGACCCATGTTCCAATATTTAGCAAGACAAAGCTGTGTTAAGAAGAAGACTCCTAAACAATTCTCCATGTGAAGGCTGAGGAGTATGAATTTCATGTACAGTTCCTCAAATATGTGATCTCTCAAATAGAAGCCCAAAGGTTCAAACTGTACAGGATTGGCCAGTTTCATATAACATTAAAGAGGGTTTTACTAATAATTACAGGAGATTCATTAGGAACTAATGGCAGCTCCTATTACCTTCCTCCTGCAATCCTAATCGATTGCATTGGGAAGATGCGGCACAGCAGGCTTTCAATTCACTGAAGGAAAGATTCATGATAGCCCCCTTTTGATTCACCTGGATTCGAATCTGCAATTCATTGTAGAAATGGATGCATCTCTGGAAGGGGTGGGGGGAGTGCTTTCGCAACACGCAGAGTTTGATAGTAAGGTTCACCCATGTGCTCTTCTCTCCAAAAAGTTATTACCCCTTCAGGAGGGAGGTAATAGGAGCTGCCACCGTACAGAAAAGAATTCACGTGGGACATAAGGAACTGCTGGCAGTCAACGATTTTTGTGATGTTTAATTTTTTTGTTGTTTTACAGACCAGGATACAAGCATGGGCCAGTGTTTTATTCAGCATTTAGGTAGAGAATCAGAGATTCTACAACACATCATAGCCCCTGAATGCACAGTAGCGCACATTACATTGGATATGCTCAAGCAAATAAGAGAAACAGACAGAACAATCCTGCACCCAGAACACCAGCAGGAAAGATGTAGTGCCACCCGAATACTGAAAACCTTTCAAAACCTGGATACACTGTTCACATGCCATGGGACACCCAGAAATGGCCAAGAACCCAGAACCCAAGAAATGATGAACAGACGATTCTGGTGGCCCACCATGGTCCTTGAATATCTGCCCTTTCAAAAATTCCTATTCGCAGAACTTCAGGATTATTGTACCCATTATTCCCAAGTGGCCCTGGGCAGCTGGTGGTCTAGAGGGTTGCCTCTGCGATCAGAAGGCCGTGGGTTTGAATCCCAGGCATGCTAGTGGCACCACTGAGGTACCTTTGAACAAGGTACCGTCCCACACATTGCTCCCCAATGTTCTTACCTGCCTGCTGTGTCACTTGGTGAATGGGTTAAATGCAGAGAACAATTTTGTGTTGTTCACACTGTGTGCTGTGGTGTGTTCCCATATGACAAATGGACACTTTACACTTACACATATTGCTATAGACTTTATAATGGATTAATCACCATCTAGGAGAAACACATACATATTGGTGGTAAGCGGTTGGTTTTCAATAGCATTCAGGCCGCTCCCTCTCCCAAATTTACCCAACTCTTTTGAATTAGATTACACTTGTTCAATTGTGTTTTTATATTGTATGGAGATAACTAGCCATCAAGGGATTCAGTTCACATGAGTCTGGCAAGCTTTCTGCAAGAAACTGGTAGGTGTGCTTAACCGTTCTTCAGGCTATCACCCTCAAACTAACGGTCAAAGGGAAAGGCTCAATGGGCCAAATATTACAATCACACTGCAGCCTGGAGCAACACAAGTGGATGGAATTTCTACCCTAGGTAGGGCATGAGCATAATTAATTGCAGAGCACTTCTACCAAAATATCTCTTTTCAAATGTGTAAGGCTGTCAACCACTGTTTTTACCAGAACGAGAGGCATCTACAGATGCCTTGACGAATGGGCTAAGGGTTGTTGTCAAGTTTGGAAAAAGATGAGGAAATAAATTGAAAAGGTATGCGGACTAAAAAAAGACGACCAGGACAGTGATTCCAACTGGGACAGAATGTGGCTTTCAACCAGGAACAATAATCTGGGGTTTCTAATTTGTATGTCAAGTTCCAAGTTCATTGGCAAATAAACAAAGCAGTGGACAGCCAACAACGCAGCGCCCAGGAAGCAATGTGTGGGGACGGTAATTTGCTCAAGGGCACATCAGTGGTGCCTCTTGCAGACCTGGGATTCAAACCCACAACCTCACAAGCTCCCTAACCACTAGGCCACCAGCTGCCCCACGAAAGCATTTCTATGTGTGTCCTCCCATGGTTGTTGATGAAGAGTTCTGTAACTACTCCTGGTGCTCTTCACCGTCTGCACCACCAGGGTCACTCTAATTGCCACTTGTGCACAGGGACCAACATTTCCTGTTTGCCCCAGTATTTAAACCAACGCTGGGAACTCATACTTTGCAAAGTATTGTTTTCCATTAACATACTGAGCCTTTCCCCTCCCATGTTTTCTGAAAGCCTGGAATTTAAACTGTTTGTATTTTGACCACAAAATCTTGCCTTATCTTTGATGCTCGAGTTGCCGGTAATCTTGACCATTGCTCTCTCTATAGTGTTTTTTTTTTACTGTCTGCTCGCTTGCCTCATGAGCATTTATCGTAAAAGTATCGTGAAAGTTCATCATGAATTTCAGAGTTCCTTAATATTTGGTACATCCCCTTTTGCTTTAATGATTGTTATGTACCATAACATGGTCTTAATTTTGTTAACATTTGAATAGCAACAAGGAGATCATGCAAAATCATTGCTGTTCACATATTTTTAAAATATCGTTTAAGAAAATAAATGTACTTTGTAATTAATGAAATAAACAGTTGCACATTTTCAGTATGGTCTCAGAGTCACTGTCAGAAAAATCTATGGATCGCCATTTTAATTTTTTTTTTTTTTTTTTTTTGGACAATTTCAAAAATTAATTTTGGCCTTTAGCATTTCACAGAGAATGGACCAATAAAAATGGCTGGAAATTACTCTATGTAATAAAGTCCTGTATGCAGTTTACAAATGCAAGTATTTACAAAATGTCCAAACTGTAATTTTGAAGTTCCAAATGTAATGTGTGTCTATATGCATTAACAGTCAGTTTTGCATTATATACATTTATACATTACATTTATGTATACATTCTTATAATATCCCATATGTAGTATATACTGTATAAATGTAGTGAAAGAAAGTGTGAAAGTTGCCTTAAGAGTGCAGCAACCTCACACTAACACACACTTGAGTTCTCTCTCTTTTTGTCCTCCTTTGCTTCTCAACATTCGTCCGTCAGCCGCCTACAACCCTCCCCCCCTAGCAGTTTTCCTCTTCTCTTCCCTCTCTTAAGCAGTACACAAAGCAAGGAAACTCAGGGTGTCTGCCAGTTCTTCAACATATGCAGTTAGCAATAGTTCAGCCAAAAAATTCAATTGACAGTTTTGCCAATCAGCCAAGACATGTTTGCTGTCTGAAGTTTGCTGCTTTAGTTTTGCACTGGAGGCTTATGTAGCTGACGGACAGCAATAGAAGCTTTTACCACACTTGCTAGCCTTGCCCCAAACAATGACTTAAACAGATTCGCTTAAGTGTTTAACACAAAGGGTCAGTTTCCCAGACAGGGATTAAGCTTAGTCTTGGACTACACTTTCTTCTTTTTTAATGGAAAATCTCTATTCACAGCACTTCGTAATCCAGGACTAGGCTTAATCCCTGTCCGGGAAACCAACCCTATATGTCACACAGTTATGTATAAATATGAACATAATTACAAATAACAGTAGTAGCAGCCGTTAGTAGAAGCAAACCTGAGTACTTTTGTTCACTAAAGCCAAATCAAATAGCTTCGAAAGCCCAATGTGGCAAGCTTTTATCACTATTTCCAGGGACCAGGGCCAATCAGATCCATAACTTAATGACATGATGCCATAGCCAGATGAACACAGACTGGCTGGAATGAACCCTATTAGAACTGTGAGTGTAATGACAGAAACAGCTACAGCAGGCTCAGGTCAGTGCTGCAGTCCACTGGACGCTACAGAGACAGTAAGGAACGCCAGGACAAACATGACCACAGTAAAGCCTAGCCAAAGTTACACTGTGGTGTGTTTCTGTTATTATGGTATGATCTGCAGTGTTCTTGTTTGTGTAGATCTAACATGATGCTGTGATCTACTGTTGTTCTTATGATGAAACGAGGAGGGAGGGAGAGAGAGAGAGAGAGCGAGAGAGAGAGAGAGAGAGAGACAGAGAAAGGACGTCCACAATCATCAGCGGGAAAGTGACATGCGCGGATAGCGATTTTGGGTATGGCAGTTGTGTGTGTGCGTGTAGGGGTGGGATAGGAAATACCAAACTGACAATGTTAGACAAAGGAGGATAATTATGCTCAAGTGGGACAGGGCTGCGCTCACACACACACAGACACACACACACTGAGCAATGGAGAAAGAGCATGACACTGAGCGATCAATCATAATAACTAAAAACACATTAATATGGACAAGATCTGTAACATCTCAGTATGTGTACTATAGCTTCGTAACTGTCCATTCCTTGCAGTCAGCAACAGGTGTCTGCACTCCAGAAGCCTGTTGCTATCGGGAGACTCTTCGCCTCGGCTTCATTGTCTCTCCCATTTCCTCTCTGACTTTCTGTAGCCATGGCAACAGCCGCCATAAAGAGGATAATGTGATGTCATGGGAGTGTCTGACACCAACGCAGCGCTTTGCCTCCTCAAACATCAACCGTATGGAGTGGCTGAGCCATGACAGCATCATGCATAATAAGCATTACCTGATATTACGTGGGATGTTACATTTGTAACAGAAAGGGCTAGAAGTACGTTTAACTCTTAATACAGAGTAACTGATCAACGTTGACTAATTATATGGAATAACAGTGTAACAAGTAATATGGCATAATAGAGCAGCATAACCCCTAAAATGGAATAACCGAGCAGTATAGTTGGTAATAAATTCAGTATAACCAAGGTATTTAAGCGATAATATGGAATAATACTAAACTGTATAACTCATGAGGTGAAACAACCAAGTTTTGGTAACATTGAATAACAATGTTATTCAATAAACAAGTGGCATAACCCTGACAATGTAAGCTGTAATGGAATAACAATGTTGTTTAACCTGTAGTATGGAACACCCAAGCTATGTTATAATTGAGCAGCACAACCAAGTAGTGTAAGCTATGACATAACAAAATTGTTTAGTGTAAACCCTAAAATGGGATGACTGAGTGGTGTGACTCCTAAGATGACATGTAATCCATGGTATAGAATAACTGAGTTGCATCGCAAGCATAACTACTGGGATACCTGTAATATGGCATCATCGAATGGCATAAGACATCATTTAGCATAACTGAATGGTGTAACTCGCAATATGCTGTAACTACACAGAGTAATATGCAGTAAATGAATGGCATAAAATGGTATAACTGGTTGCAGATAAAGTTCCTGAGTCATGAAGCAGACTCTGAGCATTCTTCTTCTTACTGTTATCATTATTATTGCTGCTGCTATTGAATTTTAAAAAATGCAGTTTTAGGTAATGGCTGTCCAAGTAGGTGTTGGCTGCCCCAAAGCCACAGTTAAGCCTCCGTGGATCACAATACAGCCAGTGACAACATATTTCAACAAGTTACTATGGATGTAATTCTCTTAATGTCTATTAATAATTGACAAAATCCATTTTCCACACAATAGAAGGGCTGGAGTTAGGGGATGGTATCAAGCCATACAAAGGCCTGGTCCATGTAAAGGAGCTGCCAGATCTAGTATTTGCTGGCTCTTATCGATTTTCTCCTAACAAGCCTCACCCATGCAGCCCAGGGTCCGTTAAATATGAATATCAGTCACGATCAGTCAGCTGTGTTGTTGCTCTATTGATCCTCTTATATCACCATTGGCTCTTTATTGGAAAGCACACATATGAGGATATATGGCAAAATCAAAGGATCACAGTGAGCAGAATGTCCTGATGACCACAAGTGAACACTTTGTGTGTAAGACTAACCCTGTAAGTTAACCACAACTACAGAACATTGGGGTGCTTCATTCGATATAGTGCTGAATATACCCGTGGGTTCCATTCACTTTACGTGTGAATTAAGATGGTGTTAATTCAGAAATACAGGTGTTCACATTGCAGTACGTACTCTATATGGACAAAAGTATTGGGACACCAGACATTATTTTAATGACACTGCATTCAGATAGATAGACTTTAATATGGAGTTGGTCCCCTCTTTTCAGCTATAACAGCTTCCACTCTTCTCGGCAGGCTTTCCACATGAGTGTTTCTGTGGGATTGTGAGCCTTTCATTCTGTAGGGCAGAAGAAGAAGGCCTGGCTCGCAATCTCCGTTGCAGTTCATCGCAAACGTGTTGGATGGGGCTGAGGTCAGGGCTCTGGGCGGGTAAGTCAAGTTTTCACACCCAACTCATCCAGCCATGTCTTTACGAACCTTTCTTTGCGCAATGGGGCACAGTCATGCTGAAATACGTAGAAAAGAGCCTTCCCAAACTGTGTTCACAAAGTCGGAAGCATGGCGTCGTCCAAAATATCTTGGTATGCTTAAGCATTCAGATTTCACTGCCCAATCCCTGAAAAACAGGTGTGTCCCAAGAAGAGAGGAAGCTGATACGGCTGCAAAGGTGGACCAACTCCATATTAATGGCTATGTATTATAATGCAGTGTCGTAAGCCATCCCAATACTTTTGTTCATGTAGTGTATTTATTCATTCTCACTGTCTGACTGTGGTCTGCACTCACCTGTCTGTCGTCCACACCCTCTCCCAGCGCCTCGACCACCCCCGAGCACTCCATCCCGGGAGTGACGGGTGGTGACGGTAGCCGTTCATAAAGCCCCTGCCGGCCGAGCAGCTCGGCGAAGTTCAGCCCGCAGGCCTTCACTCGCACCCGGACCTCCCCTTCCCCGGGGCGCGGGAGCCCCTTCTTCAGCTGGAGCTTTACTTTATCATATCCTCCGTAGCCCGTTAGAACCAGGGCGCGATACGTGAACACCTCCTCTTCCTTCTCTTCTTTCTTTTCCTCCTCCTTCACGTCTGGAGCTTTATCGTCCACCGCCGTCTGAGACACCGACTCGCTCTGCTGCTCTTGGGCGGGTTCGGGTTCCCCCTCCGCCCGCTCCTCAGACAGCGGTTGCTGGGCTGCTGCTGCGTCTTCGGTGGACATACTAACAGCACGGTTAGAAAGGCTACGTTGGGAAAACTCACGAATTTTATTTAAAAATAAAGTGAACGAACTTCGAAAGCGTAAAAAATAAAGTAAATAATAAGAGTAAAAGACGTTAAATGAGGCTTTGAGAAGCTGGAGGTGTGAGAAGCTCCGTTGCTGGGAGACGACAAGGCTCGAGCGCCCTGGCCAGATGTGAGCGCAACAGCCTCGCGCGCTGCCAAAGGCGGCTCCCCATTGGCTGAGCGGACAGAGGAAGAGACACAAAACATGGACACCGGATTTTTAAGGAGAATCGGTTGTGAAGATTTAAATAATAAAAAATATCTCTACAATAAAGCAAACTTCTCGTTTATTTTTTAATCACAAAAGGGTGTATTGATAACAAGAAATATATAGTTTGATATTTTTTTAATCTATTTTATTATTTTGTGTTTATTTGTCTTAAATTTGTAAATGTATGTACCAAAATGAGGCACAGAAGAAATTCCAGCCCCTACTTATTGTATTATTATTTTTTAATGTTAGGTTAGGGGTTCAAATCCGGGTCCTGGCCTTCTGTGTGTGGAGTTTGCATGTTCTCGTGGTGGCATGGGTTTCCTCCAGGCTCTCCGGTTTCTCCCACAGTCCAAAGATATGCGTGACAGGTGAATTGTGGATCGATCTACCTATTTTATCATCTATTGTAGTTACTTACATATCTATTAATTCATGTTTTAACAGAAACACAACGTAGAAAATGCCTAGAGAAAATGTGAAATGTTTGATTGAAACAGTAGGCTGAATAAATTAAATGTCTATTCGTGTTAAATCAAATTTTTGTGCAGTCATCCCTATATTCTGTGGGAATTTGTGTACATTCATTCTGTAGCATGGTATCGTCCAACATGTCTTGGTATGCTGAAGCATTTAGATTGATCTTCACTGGAAGTAAGGGGCCTAGCCCAAATCCTGAAAAATCTCTCTCTCTCTCTCTCTCTCTCTCTCTCTCTCT
>JBBIGA010117704.1:0-10259 GCA_037576975.1 Alestes dentex | reverse complement strand
GCACCTGAAGAACAGGCACCTGAGGAGACATTCCAGTCCAAGAGTGGACACTTGCTCTGGTCTTCATCCCCCCAGGATAGAGGAAGTAGAGCAAGAGTGGAAAACATCATAAAGATGACGACAGGGCCAACACGGTATGCGACATCTCGTGGGGATGACATCAAGTCTAGTTTCCAACTCTTTTTACCAGAGTCCATTGAGGGAATTATACTGGAGATTACAAACCTGGAGGGGGAGTGTGTGTTTGGGGACACCCGGATAGAAATCGACCTGGTAGACCTCCAAACCTACATAGGTCTGTTGATTTTAGCAGGAGTATATTGCTCAAACAATGAGGCTACAAAAAGTCTGCGGGATGCAGAGTCTGGCAGGCCTATATTCTGGGCAACTATGTCCTTACAACAGTTTCATGTCCTTTCAAGTATTTTGCGATTTGATAACAGAGATACACTGCCATCAGGAACATTTGGGACAGATGGGTGGAGCGCCTTTACAATCCAGGCCCTGAGGTTACAGTTGATGAGCGCCTGGTTCCTTTCAGAGGTTGCTGTTCCTTCAAGTTGTACATTCCAAGCAAACCAGGGAAATGTGGAATAAAGATCTGGGTAGCATGTGATGCCAGGAGCAGCTATGCCTGGAATATGCAGTTATACATGGGGAAACCCAGTACTGGAAGGGCCGAAAAAAAACAGGGCATGTGTGTTGTGCTGGACATGACAACCGGTCTCCAAGGGCATAATATCACATAATATCACACGACTTTATGTTGAGTTTGGTCTTTGGTTTTACATTACATGTTCATTTTGTAATACATTTTCAGTGCCTATTTGTATTTTCACTGCAGTTATTTTATGTCTAATTCTATAAATTCATGTTAAACACTACTTTGAGACATTGTTCACAGCTAAAGAATGTTGAATAAAAATTTCGTGGTGAAAAATGTTTTTTGTGCTAATTTAAGAGCAGTTAAAACAGACCGGTCAATTTTGACCGGGAACACTACAGTAAGGGGCGGGAGATGAACACGACAGGAGGGTTAAGAAACCAAATATTAATTCAGCAATTTGCATATATGGTCTAGCTATTTAGATGTGTCTTTACAGTTGATGCAACAATGAAAAATAATCTAATTTGGGGTGAGATGGGACTTTTTTTACTATTTTACTTTTTCTGTTTTGTTATTTGTTTGTTTCATTAACAAAGACCTGCACTGAAGCATGAAGAAGCAAGAAGAAATCACTTTAATCACTCTTTCCCACAGACCATCCAAATGTTCCTGATGCTCTGGCGAAACGCTCCCATATGGTGGTCTCCTGATATAGACTGATCGGTTGGGCCTCTGTTAGTCTCTCTTGGACAATGTGGGGCAACATTTGGTGTTGGCATGTGACCGGTTGGCTGCCAACAGCATGAGCTTTCAGACAACTACCAGCAGATACCCGCTCTTCTCCTTCTTCACCATACCATCCCTCCTTCTTCACCATACCCTTCCTCCTTCTTCACCATACCATCCCTCCTTCTTCACCATAACACCCTTCCTTCTTCACCATACCATCCCTCCTTCTTCACCATACCATCCCTCCATCCACTTCATCACAGCAGCACATCAGTGAAACCTCACATAAGAACAACACATTTGTATGTCAACTCTTAAGTCTTTCCAAACTTTACATATATACATCAATACTGCCTGTTGCTACGTTACTTAAAAGTATAAGATAATTGCATAGTCAGTCTCATAAGAAATTATATTAATATTCAAATTAATAGTCTCACATTAATAGTCTCACATTTTGTATTGACAGGTTTAAGTCTGCACATTTTTTTCTTCTCTTTATCTCCACTTCAACTCTCTCTCTCACACCCAACTGCGACCTGGAGTGAAAGTTTCCCCTCTTGTTTCAGTGAATTTACAGTTCCTTTTGTTATAACTGCGAATAAATGCTCATTTTAATGATCTGTATCGGTTCTCTGTTACTGGATATTTTACACACTGTAAAAAGTAAGAGCTAATATTCAAAGCTGCATGTTTACTGTGTGTAACTTATAAGATTTAACTTAGCATGAGTTCACTTTGTAAAAGTGAAGAAACTGATAGATGCTGAATAATTCATGATAGATACTGAATAATTTATAGTAGATACTGAAATGCATAGTAGATACTGAATAATTCATAGTGGATATTGAATAATTCATAGTAGATACAAATAATATTTGACACTTCTGACCCCTTTAACCTCCACATTGACTGCTGGGTCAAATTGACCCAAACAGTATCTGTGTAATACAAACATGCGGGGGGGGGTTGCACATATGTGAAATGAAACATTTTTATTTTATATGTTCATTACCCCTATTAAGCCAAGCACAAGACGTTTCATACGGAAAACATTTTTAAACATTTTTTTTTTTAAATGGGTAAAATTGACCCACAACATAACAGGAGGATTTGTTGTTGCAGTTGTAAAATAATGTAAGAGTGATGTGTAGTTTAACATTTTCTCCATGTTCTTGCATGTTTCTAGGCTGCCACAAACAAGAAATCATCTGTGATCTGCCCGAATGATTAACATCCTGTAGCCTCACACCTGTCATGATAAAGTGCTTTGAGAGGTTAGTCATGAACCACATCAAAGCTGCCTTTCCCAGCATACTGGACCCCCTTCAATTTGTTTATCTCCTCAACTGGTCCACAGACGATGCCATATCCACTGAACTACACGTGTCACTCAACCACCTGGATAAGAGAAACACCCATACTGGGATGCTGTTCATTGACTTCAGTTCAGCTCTAAACACTATCATCCCACATAGATTTTCAAGCTGAGCCAGGCTGGGCCTCAACACACACTGGATTTTAAACTTTGTGACTGAAAGGCCTTAGTCAGTCTGTATTGATACCAACATCCCCAGCACCATCACACTGAACACAGGAGAACCAGGAGTCCTCAGCTCTTCACACTCCTGACTCATGACTGCTCAGCAGAGTCCAGCTCCAATCACATCATCAGATTTGCAGCTGACATGACAGTGGTGGGTCTCATCTCAACCCAAACAGAGTAGGTGACCAAACTGGCTGCCTGATGTAGGACAATAATCTCTCTCTCACTGTCGACAAGACAAGGGAGATGATAATTGACGTCAGGAAATCCAGACCTGCTCACCCTTCTGTCACCATCAACGGTGTTGCTGTAGAGAGTGTTCCTGGGCATCCATAATACGGAAGACCTATCTTGGACCCTCAACTCCACCTCCATAGCTAAAAGGGCCCAGCAGCGCCTTCACTTTCTATGGAGACTGAAGAGAGGGGGCCTCCCCCCACTGGTCCTCACCACATTCGTTAGGACCACCTTCGAAAGTCTCCTCTCCTGTTGCATCACTGCCTAGTACAGGAACTGCACTGTCTCAGACTGTAACACACTGCAGCGGAAAGTGAGAGCAGTTGAGAAGGTTTTTGGTGTGCCCCTGCCCCCCTGAAGGACATTTTCCAAACCCGCTGCTTTAACAGAGCCAGTAATATTGTGAAGAACTGTTCCCACCCACTACACAGACTCTTCTCCCTTCCGTGGTCTGGCAAACGGGATCGAAGCTTCCATTCTGGTTCCACACAGCTGCGCAACAGCTTCATACTACATGCCATCAGAGGGTCCTGAATGCGTACAAATGCAAATAAATGTCTAGTTCCTGGTTGACCAGCACATTTCAGTGAACTACCTCACTTTATGCTATTCATACTGTTTATAATGTCTATACTTCATTTTTATTCTGTTTTACACTCATAATACATTCTGGACTCAATTAGCACCTGCACTTTACTGTAAGTATTGTACAGTACTGTTCTCCAAGAACACCAGCGAATTGTGAATGTGTTAAAAAATGCCTATAAAAGCATAATTTTATAGTGTAAACCTCAAATATGCCCCCACATATGCTCCCAAAACACATTTTAATTTCATTTTAAACTCAGCTTAATACATTACCCTCAATGAAAATGTAAAGATAAACCCATATCCGTACTGTACAGTTTACACTGAACTCCCGCAGTGCTAGAATGTAAATACCGATGTTACCCCTGTATAGACTGCACTGTAATTCATGCGCCTTTTCTTTGGTATGCACTGTCATTTTCTTTGGTATAAGCATGTAAACACAGCAATAAATTAATTTAATTTACAGTAAGAGATTGCATTGTGTACACAAGCGCGCACAGAGAGAGGAAAAAAAAACACCACAAGTCGACTTCTCTCAGGGGTGTTGACTTTTGCCCCTGAAGTCCACTAGTCGACTTTTCTGTTAATGCCCTAGTATACAGTTATATTTTATATGTAAATGTAGCTGAATAGGCATAAATATTGATGTTACAAAATTTGTAAATTATATTTTTATATTTATATTTAGCACTAAAATGCATGAAAATTCATATATTGACACGAAAAAAGCAAAAACAATGCAGGGGATATCTGCAATTTCCGTGAATTAGCAGGGCTTTACTGTATTTTCATTTTGGTAAACTAATTTTCACATCCCACTCACTGCTTATTTTCTATTTATTGTATTGTTTCTGTCATCCCTGGAACTCTGTACTTGTTGTGCTGGAACTGGCTCCAGTGCAATAATCATACCTATAGTGCAACACTCATCACTCCAGAAGGTTTATGTAATGTCCACACTTGCTCTCTATTTATTGTCTGTCTGTTGTCTACTGTTTTTTGTAAACTTTGTTGAATGTTGCTATATGTTGCACCGTGGTCCATCTCACTCTGTATATGTTCACAGCTGCTGATGACAATGAAGTAACCTTGAACCTTGTATAATATATTATTTATGCATATTATTTTGACATTTTCTCCAAACATGTTTAGAGTCTTGAATCAAGTATGGTCAATAGTGTATAAAACAATAGTGACATGCATATTTTACACAGACACACTCCCACACATTACAAAAGCAATAGCCGGAAAAAAATGATGCGGTCTCTTATTTTTCCATGGCTGTAGATTGTGTGGGTTTGTGGAGGCTGATTGAGTCCGTGCAGCTGGACAGCCACTGCCTCATTAGTGAGGCCTGTGGACTGCATGAGGTTTAAAACGGCCGTGTCTGTTAATGGTAAAGTGGTATTTATGTTAATGGTCGGGTAAAGGCTTTCTTTGGAGCCTCTTAGTTAATGCTGCCTTGAGGTGGCACAAGGAATTCTCCAGAGGTTAGTTTGCATGTTTTTGCAACATTAAAAAAAACACAGACACACACACACACACACACACAGACTCACAGACAAACAGACACACACACAAAGACACACACACACACACAGGTCCTCTCCTGACCCTCAGTCAACGTCATAAAAGTGAGTGTGTACCAGAATGCTTTTAAAAGTTATTTGCGTAATTGCTCTGTCACCGTGGGGGAGCTTCTCCTGCAGTGAGGCTAATGCAGAGCATATTTTTACTGCGTGTCCTGTCCGCGACCTCAGATGACTGGCGGGGCCAGACGGACATGAAAAAAGCTTTTTTTTTTCATAAAAAAATATTGTAGACCTGCATATGTCTTTTAATCTCACATTAGGGAAACACATTACGGGCAAATGAACATCCCAAAGAAAGGTGCCATGGGAGACTGCGAAAAGCTTAGAAATAAAAGGAACATATCCCTGTCTGCCCATTCGGCCAGACCCGGTTAAAAAAAACCCGAATCCCATCCTCACAAAGTGGAACTCGAATGAGTCGCGCTCCAAGTAAATGGGGTCAAACGGTGGGATTTGCGTGCAAGATGAGTATGCACTGCATCCTAATGGGATCAGCTTCGAATCGTGTTTTACTAAAACATTCTTGTTTATTTTGTAGCTTAAACTAATCTTCCTGAGTGGTTTGAAGATAATTATGGTGGGGGGAGTAATTAGCATTAGCATAATACTGAGTGAAATGGAGGGTCTATATAGAAACATATTACACATATTTCTGAAATTGCCTTTGCTGGTTTAGACGGTTTTATTTATTTATTTATTTTCCCCTCCGACCAAATGCTCGGTGTCTCTGAGTGTGTCACGCCGCATTTTGGTGTATTAGGTGTAATTACCCCAAATGTTAAAATGAACATTTTCAAATAGGCTTGCTAGCAGTAATTCCCTTATTTCCATATTTCTAGATAACAACCCGAAATGGCAACAAACACTGGAGTTCCTGCCATACTTCAGTGGCCCACATTCACAAAAGTTTTCTGATCCAAAGAACCACAAATCCATTGTGCTGTGAGTCATATCAGCTGTGGTTCTGGAGGTTCTGTGTCCAACACGGTTTGATGATTTCCCTCAAACACCCTCATTAAACCTGGCAGTTAACAGGTGAGCTGAACCAGGTTCAGCTCACCTGTTATGAGGTGTGACCAGATTTGGGGACTCCTGGTCTGGAAGAACCAGTTTAGCTTGCCTAAAGAATCTTTCAAAGGATGGTTCCTTAACCCTTAGAACACAAGTGGTATGGCTCCAAACCTGTCACAAACTGGCCTTGTCCGGACAAGGAATGAGAGCCACAGGCACAGACTTCCATGATGAAGGAAAACAAAAGGTCCCCTCCAAGGCGGTGTCAGAAGAGGCAGCGAAGGGAGTGACCTCCATACAGGAACAGAAGCCGGTACGGAGACTGGTACTGGAGCCAGGGAGGCCGGTGTGGAGACCAGTGCTGGAGTCAGGGATACTAGTGCAGAGACCGGTGCTGGAGTCAGGGACGTTGGTGCTGAGACCGGTGCAGGAGCTTGGGAGGCCGGTGTGGGAACCGATGCAGGAGCTTTGGACACTGGTGCAGGAGCTTGGGAGGCCGGTGCGGGAACTGGTGCTGGAGCTTGGGAGGTCATTGCAGGGTCAGCAGCTTGGGAGACCAGCACGGGAACCGGTGCAGAGGCCACAGCTTGAGAGACTGGTGCAGGATTCGGTGCAGGGAATGCAGCTTGGGAGACTGGTGCGGGAACCGGATGCGGGGGTCGCAGCTTGGGAGACCAGTACAGGAACCGTTGTGGGGACTGGTGCAGGGGTCGCAGCTTGGGAGACTGGCGCGGGAACCGGTGCAGGGGTTGCAGCTTGGGAGACCGATGCGGAAACCGGTGCAGAGGCCACAGCTTGAGCGACTGGTTCCGGAATCGGTGCAGGGAATGCAGCTTGGGAAACCTGTATGGGAACCAGTGCGGGGACCGCAGCTTGGGTGACCGATGCGGGAACCAGTGCGGGAGCCGCAGCTTGGGAGACCGGTGCGGGAACCGGTGCAGGGGTTGAAGCTTGGAAGACCGGAGTAGGAGCTTGGGCGGCCGGAGCAGAAACCGGTGCAGGAGCTTGGGCGGCCGGTGTGGAAACCGGTGCAGGAGCTTGGAAAGTCAGTGTAGAAATCAGTGCAGGAGCTTGGAAGACCAGTACGGACAATTGGTACAGGAGCTTGGGAGACCGGTGCAGGACCTGGTGCAGGGGTCGCAGCTTGGGAGGCTGATGTGGCAGCTGGTGCAGGGTTTGCAGCTTGGGAGACCGGTGTGGGAACTGGTGCAGGGGTCGCAGCTTGGGAGACTGGTGCAGGAACCGGTCAGGGGTCGGAGCTTGGGAGACCAGTGTGGGAACCAGTGCAGGGGTTGCAGCTTGGGAGACTGGTGCGGGAACCAGTGCAGGGGATGCAGCCTCAGATGGAGAGCTGCGCACTGGAGCCATGGGCAGAGAGCTGCACGCTGGAGCCATGGGCAGAGAGCTGCGCGCTGGAGCCACGGGTGGATTATGGATAGGAGCCTCAGAAGAAGATAAGCTGTGAACTGGAGCTTCTGGAGGAGATAAGCTGTATGTTAGAGCAACTGGAGGAGATGGGCTGCGTGCTGACGCTGCTGAGAGAGCTGGGCAGGCTGAGCTGAGTGGAGCTGAGCTTGAGTTGGGTTGATCTGGGTTGAGTTGGGTTGGGTTGCATTAAACTGGGTTGAGTTGAGTTGAGCTGACTTGAGTCGAGCTGAGTTGGTTTGGGCTGAGTTGGGTTGAGTTAAGTGGGGTCAAGCTGAGTTGAGCCGAGATGGGTTGAGTTGGTTCAAGTTGAGTTGAGTTGGGCTGAGTGGAGTTGAGTTGAATGGAGCTGATTTGAGTAGAGCTGAGTTGTGTGCCGGAGCAGCTTGATGAGATGAGCTGTGTCCTGGAGCTGCTTGGTAAGATGAACTGTGTGCTGGAGATGCTTGCCATGATGAGCTGCCTGCTGGATGAGCTGATTGGCATGCTGCAGCCATCGTGGGGGCCGCCATCTTGAATCCACCACATTCAGCGCATTGTGGAGATGCTGAGGAAGATGAATGGAGGGCTAAAGCCGCCATGGGGACCCCCATCTTGGATCCGCCATGTCCAACATGTGGCGGACATGCTGCAGGAGCTGAACGGCACATTACAGCCGCTATGGGACCCGTCATCCTGGATCCGCCGTATCCAGTGTGCGGTGGAGATGTGGGAGGAGCTGAACGGCAGGTTGAGAGATTTGCGAGAAACCCCTGCAGATCAAAAACCACAGGCTGGTCCTCTGGTCGGCCACTCCAGCCATACGTTAGCTCAACCTCCTCTGAGCTAACGTACCCCAGGGACTCCGGAGGGTTGTACCCACTCGCTTCTCTGCTGGGTCCCGTGTTTACCACACGTTGAACCAAATGGATGCGTAGTCCAGTCTGCTGTGCCTCGTGGATGGGAGCATTCTGTCACAAACCGGCCCACCATAAACAGGCGCAGACTTCCATGATGAAGGTGATTTATTTATAACACAGAACAGACACGTACAAAACAGAAACAGGCAAGGGGGCCAGGCACAAGAAATAGAAGCTGGAGGTGAGGAGGAGGACAAAGACTGTGTAAGGTGAGGGTAATGCTCCATGACAGAAACTAAGAACTTAACAACTTAAATACCAAAATGAAAAAAACAAAGGACCAATGAAAAGACAGGAAATAATAGCTCCTAATCTCTGTTCAGCTGAGAGTCTTTGGCTGACAGCCAAACAGAGATTAGGACACACCCAGTAAGGCACTACAAAAGATGTCCAAGGATGGCCCCTAGCGGCCATAGGCAGGAATCGTGACAATACCGTATGGGTAACTCTTGTTAAATCATTATCACACAGTAAAAAAGCTCCTTATATGGACGTTCCCCCAGTATGTGTTGGTGCTGGAGGTGTCAGATGTCATGCTGAGCTTTGTTCAGTGTTCCTGTGTCATGTAGAACCAACGTTACTGTAATATAAAAACATGTAATAATAAAAACCACTACTGGGGTTTAAAAAGGCATCACAAGCAAATGAACATAAAGAACAAAAATGAAGAAATATCTCTTATTTTAGGTTTTAGAAACAAACAGAATAAACATAGAACGGTTTGAGCATGTAGGAGAACAAACACCAGTTCTAGACTGTTTTACACCAGATAAATTGACTGAAATCAGGGTTTACTGATACACTCTGAGGGTAAATGTTTTATGTACCATATCATGTGACCGAGATGAGCATTTTTTTTTTTTTTCAAAATAAAAGATCTTTCAGGCTCTGATAATTAATTAAATATTTTTATTCTATCTTTCTGTGTGGCTGGTACCAAATAACTGATACTGATCCGTGGCCCGATGGATGGAGAAATTCTTAGCATCACCCTCTTGAAAAATGATTCCTGCAATGGTCTCTAATAACAATGTATGAAACAACAATATAACAAGTGGGAATACTGATCGGGCGATCGGGTGCTCCAGTATGATTCTGAACTCATCATAAAGTTTACAAGATTTAATGGATGAAAGCAGTGGTGATGAACTAAGCTCTACAGACTTTGCACTAGGGCAGTAACAGAAAAGGCGACTAGTTGATTTCAGTGTACACAATGCAGTCTTGCTTGTGTACACAATGCAGTCTCTGTCTCTGATTGACCTGTGTTCCTCTGCTGCATCTGTGTGTCTCTCTCTCTGGGTGGGTAGGGTGGTCCTCCCTCCCCCCATTACTCAGTATAACTGTCCTCTCTCTCTCTCTCTCTGGGTGGATAGGGTGGTCCTCCCTCTCCCCCATCATTCAGTATAACTGTCCCCTCTCTCTCTGGGTGGGTAGGGTGGTCCTCCCTCTCCCCCATCACTCAATATAACTGTTCTCTCCCTCTGGGTGGGTAGGGTGGTCCTCCATCTCCCCATCACTCAGTATAACTGTCCTCTCTCTCTCGGTGGGTAGGGTGGTCCTCCCTCTCCCCCATCACTCAGTATAACTGTCCTCTCTCTCTCTCTCTGGGTGGGTAGGGT
>JBBIGA010117703.1:0-10259 GCA_037576975.1 Alestes dentex | reverse complement strand
ATCTTATTTAATGAGGAAAAGTATAAAAACACTGCTGTAATCGACACTCTCCTCTCACAGTGAGACCAGTTGGATGGAAAAACACTACTAGAAGTTCGTTGTAATTATTGCCATTTTGTTTAAGAGTGAACGAGAGATTCGTTTTCTTTGAATGATTCAAGTTCTGTAAACGGTGCATCATTTCTCTCATTTTGATATTTCCTTTAGAATTCTGCTTTAAAGAACAATATTTTTATTTGGAAATCGGGAGAAATATTGTCAGCGGTTCTTAAAAACTAAAGCAAAGCTGTTCAGTTCAATACTTGCAGCTATGAAAGATAAAACCTGAGAAGTGGGCTCTCATTTCTTTCTGGCGCTGTATTTTTTGTCTGCCACGATTAGAATCATCACTTGAAACTGAATTTAAAAGTGAGGTCAACATGGCTGCCAATCAAATTAGATTTTTTTTGTCCTGTCCTCCCTAACGTTCATGTCTACTTACCACTGTACATTATAACCTCTGACTAAATAAAGTATAATATAAATAACAAAACAAAAGAAACAGAGTCGGACTCACCTTCTTTTGACCTGTTTTTTTAGTTAATGGCCATAACCGTACGCCTTTTTCAGCTTCACGCTAAGAGTTGCACAGCGGATGTGCTTTGCAATGACTTTCTGCACAGGCGTCACTAAGACACAGTTACTTCCTGACCACAACTAAACCACGACCCAGAGAGAGGGAGAGAGAAGGAGAGGGTGGTAGGGGAAGATTAACAGAGATGGTGTTGGATTATGTGGGGGTGTCTCTTTCTGGCATGATTAAAATTCCTGTAAGCACCTTTGGCCAGTATTGAGGAAAGAGGACCTTATTATAGGACCTTATTATACATACCAACCCTTAACTCAAGCCACATGAACCAACCCTTACTTCAAACTCCTATAGTGTGCAGTACTCACATCATTTAACCCACATCCGGGTCCATTCTCCCCTTTATTTCCTGCTGGTGCTCACCTCATCTCTTCCTGTAGGCCACAGCCACCTACGTGTTAGAATGACAAGCCAAAACTTCATCAACAAATGGAGAAACGTTGACGCCCATCAGTTTTAGACAGGTCATTGCACTTTTCTCACTGTACCATGCTGTGTACTGTGTACATGTCATCAATATGGCATGTGTACTACAACAACACAGCTTAAGCTTAATCTTAGATGACTATGATGGCCTTACCTGGACTTCAGATGCACAAGTATGTGTTTCGTTTGACCTCGTGTTTCTTTACTAAACTGAGAACCGGGCCTGTCAGATGTTGTCATTGCGCAAACTCATGACCATGTGTTATTTTAAATCTTCGTGCTCAGCCTTCCTTGTGACAAACGTGCCTCTAAAAGTTACCACAGAATGTTTTTTATTTTAAATGGTTATGAGTACACTAACTGAAGCTTGTTTCACAACAGTTTTGACATAAGGCCTAGTTCTGGCCCATAGCAGATAACTTACGTCTTTAATTCAATAAAACAGTCACCAGAAGTTATTATAAGAAAATATCTTTTTAATTTCATTTATTTATCATTTACCACTATCTATAACTAATGGGCTACATATAATAACCCAGAAGACACTGTATGTTTGGGGTGGTAAAATAATGGCTATACTTGGTTTGTAGACATTGTGACCCCCAGTTCCTTTCACCACCAGTCAGTTCCTCTTTAGCGCACTTTCACACCAAACTTCTGAATGACTGCTGTCAACAACTGAATGAAGCAGAATTTTTAAAAATCTGTTTAATTCCCCTTTAGAAGCGGAATCTCAGAGGGCTCCCTTTGAACATGGACCACTGTTTGATTGAAGCCGTTCATGGATCGTGTAGTTCACTCTATGGACCGTAAGGAGCCACTTGGGACTCAAAAACGCTTGAGAGACATATAATAGTTTGAAACAGAATATGAGTCTCAGATGATTAATTTGAGGAGCATAATCAGATTACAACACGTCTGTGATTTCATTTAGGTTCCACTTACCTCTGCGACATCATTGAAAGAAGGTGAAGTGACAAGCTCCAATGAAGATGCTTCCTTTTTTCAGATAGGCAGTCTTAAGCCGTAGGGTTTAAATACTTTGCATGTCACTGAGACTTGTTTTTGAATGTCTCACATCTCGTGCAGCAGGCAAATTGAGCAACTCCAGCCAAGCAGCTGTTACAGCCTCAGGTGCCTTCAAGAAATCACAGCTCATACAAACTGGCTCACTGGTCTTTCCATCCACTGCTGAGTTCTCTTGTCTGGGGATATCTGTCCGTAAGATCTTCCTGATGAGCATGAAAGAGAAGTGAAGGTGGAAGGAGAAGTGTGTGTGCAGAGAGAGCAGCCAACTCACGAGTGAAAGAGAACACCAGGCTGGCGTGAACTTCTCCAAAGGCGGAAAGATACCTGAGATAGGGAAGCCGGAGCCTCCACCCACAGCTCATCCACCCCTCTCACCACTAGATGGAGACTTCCACTTTACCATGTAGATGGGAAGGACACTTTCTCCAAAGATCAGTTTAATTAGACTGACCAGCAATTGCTCCAGACTTCTGGTTCCCGCATGTTCATGCAGCACCACTCCACTTTATGCACCAGAAAAATTTCCATATATAATCCAACAAATAGTACTTACACTAGATGTACAAAAGTATTAGCCCTTACACCAGCAGGGACTTTAATGACATTGCATTCAAACCCATAGACTTTAATATGGAGTTTGTACCCCTTTGCTGCTATAACAGCTTCCACTCTTCTTCGGAAGCCTTTCTCAAGACTTTGGAGTTTCTGTGGGAATTTGTGCTCCATTCATTCTGTAGAGCATTTATGAGGCCAGGCACTGTTGTTGGACGAGAAGGACTGGCTCACAATCTCTGTTCCAGTTCATCCCAAAGGTGCTGGATGGGGCTGAGGTCAGGACTGTGTGTGGCCAGTCAAGTTCTTCCACACCAAACTCATTCAGCCACGTCTTTATGGAGCTCGCTTTGTGCACTGGGACACAGTCATGCTGGAATAGAAAAGGCTGTTCCCCAAACTGTGTCCACAAAGTTGGAAGCATGGCGTTGTCCAGAATGTCTTGATCTCCTGAAACATTACGATTGTCCTTCACTGGAAGTAAGGTGCCTCTTCCAAACCTTGGAAAACATTGTCCCAATGCTTTTGTCCACGTTGTGTGGATCAGCTGCAGTTAGCCCTCCAAGCCTGAGGGGGTGGCAGTGAGTGATGAACGTGTTGGAACTCTGCAGAGGGAGGCTCTTGAACGCGTCACCTTAGAGACAGGCTGCAGGTTTAGCTGTTTTATCAGGATCAAAGATAAAACTGCGTTAGGAATTCAAGAACAGTGAAAATGTGGGTGTCAGAGGGTTTGCACGTTATGTTTATAATTTTGGCACTTTTTCATCAAATGGTTTCTTCTCTTTCCTGCAGGTTTTAGAGAGACCTGGCCTGGATCTTTGTTCTGAACCAGGGAGAAACCGTTTAAAGCTGTGAAAAACCTCTCATTTCTTTGTATTCTTTCAAAAACAGGACAATGTCAAGCTTAAAAAACCTGAAGTCTTTCCTGGAGTCGTCTTTGAATGAAATATTCAAGGCCACGGTGGGGAACATTCTGGACTCTGTGGACCAGACCCTGGCAGAGTATCACGAGGAGTTCAGGAGAATCACCTCCGAGAACCAGGACCTCAGGACAAGACTGCAGGAACGGGAGTTAGTGAAAAGCTCTGGGATCTTAAAGAGAGGTATGTCAAGAAGAACTGCTTCGTTATTGTGACGTTCTTCTGTAATTAGCAGTAACCTGTCTACCAGATCTTTTCCAGAATTGTCATAGTAGACACTGGTCTAGTCCAGAACTGTAACATAAGACACTGGTCTAGTCCAGAACTGTAACATAAGACACTGGTCTAGTCCAGAACTGTAACACCAGACACTGCTCTTGTCCAGAACTGTAACACCAGACACTGCTCTTGTCCAGAACTGTAACACCAGACACTGGTCTGGTCCAGAACTGTAACACCAGACACTGCTCTTGTCCAGAACTGTAACACCAGACACTGCTCTTGTCCAGAACTGTAACACCAGACACTGCTCTTGTCCAGATCTGTAACACCAGACACTGCTCTGGTCCAGAACTGTAACACTAGACACTGGTCTGGTCCAGAACTGCAACACTAGACACTGGTCTGGTCCAGAACTGTAACACTAGACACTGGTCTGGTCCAGAACCGTAACACTAGACACCGGTCCGGTCCAGAACCGTAACACTAGACACTGGTCCGGTCCAGAACCGTGACATCAGACACCGGTCCGGTCCAGAACCGTGACATCAGACACCGGTCCGGTCCAGAACCGTGACATCAGACACTGGTTACGGTTCTGGACAAGACATCAGACACTGGTCTAGGCCAAAATGGTACACATAAGTCCACACACATTCTGCAGGACTCATAAGGTGTTACTGTTCTTTGTGTGCATAACCCAGTATATTTGAGCAAAAATGAAATGGAGACTTTCTTTTGCTTTACAGAAAACGAAGATGTTGATGTTTATTGTCTGGACTTATCAGGGCACACTTCCTTTCATAATCCCACCAATGCGTCAATGCAGAGGGGTCAGAGCAGAGGCCCAGGACCCAGAAGACAGAATGAAGAACAGACCAGGATAAAAAAGGATTCCAAGTCCAGGTTATTGAAATCATGCCTTCAATCACCAGTGACTGGAACACCTCCTTTAAACAAAGATGTGTCAACCACTACATTAAAATATGTAAAAGCTGACCCTGACTGTGAAGACAGCTCTGACACCAACCTCTCAAAGTTTCAGTCGCCGGTTCATTTCACGACTAAGCGTATTAAAGTAGAAAGTCCTGAAGAGCTCTTCGTTGACTCTGAATATTACGATCAGACTGAATCTGGCATAGACCACGGTAAAGACAGTGACAGCGAAGTTAATGTAACCATAGTGTCTGATAAGCACTTGGGCACTTTTATAAAAGAAGATGAAGAGAGTGATGTGGGTCATGTTGAAACCGAAAGGTCATCGTACAGTTTTTCAGAAACAGATATTGAGGGTCTAGCTGATCACGCAATAATGGGGCAGCATTCAGATTTCGGGATGGTTGTTGACCTGGAGGAGGGGCTTCAAGCAAGGAGTGACCAGTTCAGCGAAACTCCAGACGAAGTAAAACAAAGCAAGAACTTCCCCTGCACTCTTTGTGGCAAAAGTTTCGGTCGCATGGCCTCACTTAACATCCACCTGAAGACTCACAACTCGGAGAGGACACACTGCTGCAACGTCTGCGGCAAGGCCTTCAGTCGCGCTGACCTCCTGAGGAACCACAAGCGCACTCACACAGGAGAAAGGCCCTTTACCTGTAACGTGTGCGGAAAGAGCTATGGTCATCAGGGCCAGCTCCGCATACACAAAAGAATACACACCGGTGAGAAACCGTACAGCTGTCCAAACTGTGGCAAACGATTTAACGAGCACAACCAGCTCAAGGTCCACCTCCGAACTCACACGGGCGAGCGGCCGTACGCGTGCAGCGTGTGTTCCAAGACCTTCACGAACGCCGGCAACCTGAGGATCCATCTCCGAATTCATACCGGGGAAAAGCCGTATTGCTGCAGTCAGTGTGGGAAGCGGTTTAACGGGATGGGCGACTTGAAAACTCACTACCGGATTCATACCGGCGAAAGGCCATACAGCTGCGACCTGTGTAGCAAAACGTTCAGCCAGGCTGGCCACCTGACCATCCACAAGCGGATGCACACAGGCGAGAAGCCGTACAGCTGCGGCGAGTGCGGGCGAAGCTTCACTGTGGCCAGCAGCCTCAAACTCCACCAGTTAACTCACACTGGAGAGAAACTCTACAACTGCTCTCACTGCAACAAGAGCTTCAGCAGAATTGGACATCTGAAGAGACACGAGCAGGTCCATGCCAAGACATGCACCAACGAGTCAACGTTGAGTAATGAAGAAAAGATTGAAACTGCAGACGAAAAGAAAGATACAGAATAATGAAATTCTCAGTGGCGATGCCACAATACTCATTATAGTGGTTAACATACTACCGTGCAAATTATGACTTTGATATGTGCGCACATTCGCTGTTGGATTTTTTTTTTTTCTTCCGGGAAAATGGTCTAAATGTAATGTACTAGAAATTGTCCTAAATTATCTTTGTACCTTAGTTTGCATTTAAAGTTGCAGTAGTGATGATATGAAGGGGTTTGTTCCAAAATGCATTATAGACCAGAATTTTCTCTTTTTGTTTTTCATCTAATGTATTCTTAGGACTTGCATTTGTGCATACAAGAGATACCAATGCTGTAATATGACTAATACCTTTTAATAAAGGAATATGTTCTCATCAACATTTCTTTCAAAAACGTATTTAAAATTGGACCAGAGGAATAAAAGAGAAAACATTTTCCAAATGCTACACTGTATGGCCAAAAGTATGTGGACACCCCTCTGAATTAGAGTTCCACACATCTATTGCAGGAAGATAAAATCAAACACAATCATACAACTTACCCAGACAGTAAAAAAAAAAGAACTCCATAACCTTGAGAGGGATTTTTCTCCACCTGTGTGTAGTGTGTATTGGTAGCCATTTGACTTGGTTTTGTTAAGAGTTCTAGTTTTAAAAAAGTGATTTGTCAACAAAATTTAGAACTATACAATTTCCCTTTAGTTACACTCAGTCAGACATGACATGTGTTTCAGGATGGCATTTACTTCTGTTTATAGATAACATTTTTACAGTGTCAGAAACTTCAAATTCAATTATTATTAGGTATTACCTTGACACAATAGTGCCTACTTTGATTGCTACTGCAGCCTTGTCATCCTGGCGCAAAGCTCAAGATGCAACATGCAAAAATGTCTTGGTCACTTGACTACATTGAGGGGAAAGGGTGTAAATTGGAACTGTTCCTTTAACTAAAGGTTCTAATGTCAAGTATTCCTTTATTTCCACGCAATTGCATGGCCCTTATATCTTTCATTTGTGCTACGATGATTCGTTTCTGTGGTAATTATTGTGGTTGATCAGAGAAACGCTTTCAGTTTGTATTACCAAACATGGTTTACGTATTAGCCACATTAGATCTGAGCATCAAGAAATCTTGAGATATTTAAGTGCTAATAAATTGCTTGTATGTTTTGCAGGAGAGTTGTTTGGTAGGAGATTTGTGCTCGCAAATGTGACTGACAGAACCCCAGTACATTCAATTTACTTTAATCTGTTCATATGTGCAATGTTTTTTCTTAAAGACCTTCTATTAAATTTAAAAAAAAAACTTTTAAAAATGTGTTTAAGATAATTTAGTACTTTTTACAGAAAAAATCGTAGTTGGAGCAGTAACTAAAATAAAGCAGCCCCTTATAGTCATGTGTGAACTTTCTCTGTATTTAACCCATTCACCATGTGAAGCAGGGGGCTGGACCCAAAAAGGAGCAGTGTGTGGGGGCAGTACCTTGCTCAAGGGAACCTGATGTCACTAGCAGTGCTGGGATTTGAACCCACAACCTTCTGATTGCAGGGACAACGCCCTAACCACTAGGCCACCAGCTGCCCCGGTGTGCTGCTCCCAGATGCATTTCCATGAGAAAATGCAAAGTGTGGTTGCTATAAAACTAGTGTTTCGAGACACAAAAATTGGATTTATGGACAAGATGAAGTTTGTGGATTTAATACACGTGGATTTGATATGTGGTCTTTGGATAAAGAGGCTGGTGCTTAAACACTGTGCCACAGTGGGATGGGCGGCGCTGGCTCTTACCAAGCCATTTATGATTAAGTATGTCTTAGCTGCGTTCTAGGCCTGGCTATTTTTCAGCTTTTTGTCCTTTTCCGGTCACACATTTTAAATTGACTGTCCTCTCTCTCCCCATACATTACGTACAGAACTCGACCATACTCAGCCCCTGATCATCTGATCGATTCGCTGTGTTCGCACACACTGTAGTGGACGTTTTGACATTGAAACTATTCCAGTATTTCAAAAACTGAAGGAGAAGCGTCCTCAAAATTCACCTATACTAAGAATAAAAACCTAAGAAGAACAGTAGTGTGACAGTAGTGTAGTCTGTTTTAATTAATAATGATTAAAACAGACTAGACAGTCATGACTGACTTCAGGTTTCTATGGTAGTGTTCAGATTTCGTTATGCCAGTCACCCAGTGCCAGAAGCAGCAAAGCAACTCCAAAACATCTGTAAACCTCCTCCATGCATGACCATAGAGACAGCATCTTTTCTTTAAAGTTCTCGTTTTCTTTTCGGAGCAATGATGTGCTTTGCCCAGAACATCAGAGTCAGAAGACTTTATTGATCCTGGGGGAATGTTCTGTCCCCTGGATGATCTCCCAGAAGTTGTTTGTATTTTTGCAAATTCCAAATTGGCTTTTTTGTGAGGTCCTCCTGTTCCTGCTACTGTAGAGTCCCCTTTCATTCACACAACAACGGTGCTTGTTTCTGGTTCTCTTCTATACCTGTTGAACAGTCCTTCCCAGCAACCTCTCATCAGCTTTTCTCTGATGAATTTATTAACAGAGCCAAGGGCAGCAAACATCTTGAAGATGTCGCATACAGGGCACAGAGAAACATTCAGAAATCTGGAGATAGACTCAGTATTCTCCCATGCCCCTCTACACTTTTATTTCTCAAATCCTCAGACAGTTTTATCCTCTTCTTTTGTTTTTCCATGCTTAGTGTGGTTCCCACAGAACTTCTCTCTGTTTAAACTGGTTAAAGCTGCTTTTTATATCGCCTACGTCTCAAACTTGTCACAGGTTTGTTTAACTACAAATTAATGGGAGTTTTTGCATTGTTTCAATAAAAAAAGAAAAAATGAACAACAATTAAAAAAAAATAAAAATCCAGCACTTTTCTGGTTAATACGACATCTGGAAAAAAATTCAATTTCTGGCCATGACTGTCTGTCCAAAAGCTTGTCAGTGTTTCTACTGAGATAATCCGTATTTGTTTGCCTCCCCCTTGTTGCAATGACAGTTTTTGTTCTTCTGGGAAGGCTTTATATGTAACATTGTTGTGGGGATTTGATTGCATTATGCCAGAAGAGCATTTGTAAGGTCAGTTATTGATTTTTTAAAATCTATTTTATGTACTATATCGATCCCAAAAGAAATTACTTGAGCCGAAAGTGGCCCCCAGGGAGCAGTGTGTGGGGGCAGTACCTTGCGGAAGGGTACCTCAGTGGTGCCATTGCCAGACCTGAGGCTCAAACCCATGACCTTCCGACTGTAGAAAAAACGCCCTAACCACCAGGCCACCAGCTGCCTAACTGATGTTGAATAAGTAATTTTGAGTCACCTCAACACCACTCCCGCTCATCTCTGAAGTACTGGGAGAGAGGTCCATCACTCCAGAGAATTAAGTTCCACAGTTCTCCAGTGCTGGGTAGCTTTATACCCGGCTGATGCTAGATGACCTTGTGTGGATGCCTGAGTCTCCCACACATGTTCAGTTAGGTTGCAACTTGGTGACTGCAAAGGCCATAGCATGTCTTTTACATCATTTTCATACTTACCAATCCATTCCAGGGCTAAGAAGCGCTACACAAACTAAGTGTGTGTACAACCAAAACGTGTGTCAGCAGTGGGCACACCTTAAAATTTTTAATTGCAAATTTCCCACTTGTGGGACTAACAGAGGTTTACGTTATGTTTACGTTTACGGCATACAGCAGACGCTCTTATCCAGTCAGCAGTTCTTAAAAACGAAGGCAAAGCTGTTCAGTTCAGTAATTGCACCTATAAAAGATAAAACCTGAGAAACTGAACATTTTTGCAGTGGTCTCTAATATTTTTCCAGCGCTGTATATATAGGGATACGTGGTAATTAGTCATACACCGGAGCAGTTTAAGGTTAAGGTTCTCTATTAAGGATAAATCAGATCATCTTAAATGAATGGTTGTCAAGTTTTTTTGTGTTCAACGTGTGGGTTCCTGATCCAGCAACAATTGCAGGACTGATTTTTGGAGCGGAGGCTAGATCAGATATGATATTTGATCTGTGTTGGTCATCCTTTTAATCCTAATACATACTGCATTAGTGTTGCATTAAGCTTTCACTGTTCATCTGTTCCCGGGAGTGTGATCTCCACATGTAGTACAGTATCATTTTAAGACATCCAGAATATACTGTACCTGATCTTACATCATAACCCTGAAATGGGAAATTGTCTTGTTAAATTTATTATATAAATGATGACTGAATACACATGTTATTGTGT
>JBBIGA010117702.1:0-10259 GCA_037576975.1 Alestes dentex | reverse complement strand
GTCCCTGTGACTAGTGACTGTAAGACGGTCCCTGTGACTAGTGACTGTAAGACGGTCCCTGTGACTAGTGACTGTAAGTCACTCTGGATAAGGGCATCTGCCAAATGCTGTAAATGTAATATTTGTTTAGTTGGAATACATGTATATATTTATTCAATGTAAATATTTTTTTTCTCTACATTTTATTAACTTAGTTCAGTCTTTTCAAACGTCTCTTTAATTTGAATTATTTGTTAACTTTATTGCACAGTCTTACAGGTCAACTTGGGTAAATTTTACTACATGTCGTACTTGTATAGCTATGAGTGAATCTTGAGTGTACCTAATAAACTGGCTGCTCAGTGTAGAGCTAATCAGTACGGACATGAAACTTAGAAATGACCAATTTTTTATTGTTCTGCTTTCTTTTGTAGGATCACTACAAATCTGCGTTCTTCTTCTTTGAGGGAACCTTCTTCAATGACCTGCGGTTTCCAGAATGTCGAGATATCAGCAAGTAAGCCCACTAAATCCCATCTGAACAGTTAAAGCACTGGAGATGCAGCAGAAACATGTATGTCCCAAAGATTTGTCTGGTTTTGGGTCTCTTTGGTCTGTTTGGAGGTCTTTATGGAGGCAGCGGCCCAGTGTAGAAGCCTGAGGGAGCGGCAGGGTCATGATGCACACAAGGAAGGCAAGAAAACAAGTTTTATGAGAATTAGAGGCGAATTTCAGTGGGAAATGGTGAATTAGATTGTGGGATCGTGTACTTTGTCATGTGTTGTAGCCACAGTCAGGCTTAACCCTGAGATCCAGAGTTGGGTGGAGATGCATTCAAAATATGTCCAAACAAAAACTGGAAGATTTACATTGTTTGAAGATTAAAGGGGCTTTCTGAACTAAAACTAGCTTTTAATGTACAAAAAGTCCATTTTCTGCCTCTCAGACTGTCTGATCTTTGTCATACTGAGGAGATTTTTTGAAAGAAATGTGAACAAATGTTTTACTGACAGGCTGCAAAGACGATGAAGAAATGGGACTTGTGGGCGGTCCTATAAATCTCAAACACGACTTGTATTTGGTAATCAGTTATTTTTATGGTACTGTATGTGCCGTTTTAGTCCTGTGTTACAGTCCCGGTGCTGTAATGTGGTGTCCGTATTCCCCTTCCACACCTCTGAAGCTCTCCTGGGTGCGTAAAGGCATGAAAAGGTCCTGCTTTGATCTCTCAGGGAGAAAAGGCCGGAGACTTCACGCCTCTTATAGTTACAACTTTTCCTCAAAGGTCAAGACAAGCAGGCCGAGTCTTGTGAACGCCGTGAGGAATCGATTCCAGTGTCATTTGCCAAATTCTGAATCACAAGGTTTGACTTTTTGTGAAAAGTGTGTGTCCTGAGTAACTTTTGGCTAATTCTTGAGCGGATGTGGTTGCAAAACCCAGAGATAACGGCACTGAAATGCACACAGACCACCAGGCCTATTGGAGGGGGTGGTAAGAAGACGTTTATGGGAGTTACTTATTTATTTTTTTTATACTTTATTTTCAATTTTGGAGAATCATTATATATAACAACATATAATGGAGAAAGGAAAAAAATGTGTATACAGTGACCCCCCAGTTTAATGCGGATCAGCAGTCTCGATTTCAGTCCAATGCGGATTTTTTCTGAGAACCGATATAATCTTTTTTTGCTGAAACCTCCTCACTAACGCGGAAACCTCCGCATTTTTTTGCTTTTGTGCCACAAAAAAAAGATGTGACGTCTGGGCCTCGTCCGCTACGCCGCTACACACGAGGGGGCGTGGCGGACAAGGCCCAGACATCACATCTTTTTTTTTGTGGCAGTATATCATTTTTCATGCATTTTAGTACTACATTATTAAGAAAAACAAAATTTACAGATTTTTTTTTTCAGATACATTTCTATATAAAAAATAACAATAAATGTTTTGTTACTGACGAGAGAACACAAAGAAAGGCGTCTTGGGATGGTGAAATACCGTTGTACTCAGAGACGGGAGGTTTGAAAGTAGCCAATCCGAGAGCATTGTTTATTTCTCCTCGCTGCTGATTGGCTGCTGCCCTGTGACGCTGCAGTCCAGAATTTCCCCCGCGGAGCGTCTCCAGTGTTCTCCTGTTTTTCATTTTGTTCTTAAAGCCCTGTATTTTTATTACTGTAAATTAAATGAATTTATTACTGTATTTACCTGCTTATACCAAAGAAAACATGCATGAATTACAGTCCAGTCTGTACAGGGGTAACATCGGTATTTACATTCTAGCACTGCGGGAGATAGCAGTTCTGTGTGAACTGTACAGTATGGATACGGGTTTACCTTTACATTTTCTTTAAGGCTAATTATTTTTAAATGAAATTAAAGTGTTTTGGGAGCATATTTGGAGGTATTTTTATTTTTATAGGGCTGACACTATAAAAATAGGCATTTTTTTTAACCAAATCACAACGCGGTTTTCCCACTATATACAGGAAAGTAACCCCCGCGAAAAGCAGGGGGGGGTCGCTGTATACATACAGCAAGTTCATTTATTCACCACAGTATCTCCACAAAGTCTGGGTCGAAGAGAGTGAGTAATCTTTTCCATAATATAAATATCATTTACTGAATTTGTACTTTATTGCTCAGAAAGTAACCAAGTATTTATCAGATCTCCTCATGTGAAAATCACATTTACCTAGAAATGGTGTGGGGAACAGTGGAAGTGGATCAGTATGAAGCGATTTTCAGTTCTTTGTGAATCTGTCCTGTGGAGTTTTACCGCTGGACAATCCCAACATAAGTGCCAGTGATTATCCTCCTGAGATCCACGCCCTCTCCAGCAGTCAGGGCTTTCTGCTCTGGTGTAATAAAACATGTTATAACATTTCCAGCTGAACTCCTGCCATGAGTGAGTGGAGTTATTTTGATGTTGTTGATGTTTTGGGTTTTTTTTAAGGACCTCGCGAGAATGGACAAAGAGCAATGACTTCCCAGATTTTAAAACTGCAAAGATGGAGGAGACCACTTTCCTGGACCTGACGATGAAGGTGGGATACCCCTACCTGTACTGTCACCAGGGCGACTGCGAGCACGTGGTCATTCTCACCGATGTCAGGTGAGACTCACTCTAAAGCTACTCAATCACGAATAGATCCGAGACGCTTCAGTCCCTTCCAAATCCTGCTTTTAATCCTACTTTTCCAGGAGGCCGAATACAGTGACCCCCCACTTTAACGCGGATCAGCAGTCTTGGTTTCAGTCCATCAGAGATTTTTTTTTCTGAGAACCGAACTAGTAATTGTTTGCTGAAACCCCCACACTAACGCGGAAACTGCAGATTTCCTATGCATTTTTTTTGCTTTTGTGACGTCCGGGCCTTGTCTGCCACGCCCCCTCGTCCTCCCTATGTTTGTAACAAGCGTCGTGCACCCATACATGTCTAAAATATGCCCTTTAATAAAACGGCCGTGAGGTTAAATGTGGTTTTTGTTGGTCAAAAGTGCGATGTCTTTTTCCTGCATTAAAATAACTGAGCTCCCACAGCGCGCCCAAACACGCCTCGTTTGAAAAGCTCCACTCCTCTGAGTGGGAAACATGCAAAATTGTTAGTTATTTTGAAAACGTGCTGCACGGCGAGAAAACGAGGAATGAGCTGGTATGAAACCAACAGAACCAGTACAAACTAGGACCCTGCATGTTAAGTGCAGCCCTTTTCAGCCCTGAAATGATAAAGTTCTATAATAATGTTTTATCTTACTGGGGTTTGCAGTAGAGTCTGATTAAAGAATGCTGTTCCGTCAGATTGGTCCACAGGGACGACTGCCTGGACCCTGGACTCTACCCACTCCTGACACACAAGCACAGGGTCGCGACCCGAAAGTGCTGCGTCTGCCATCTTTACATCAGCAGGTGAGTATTATTTACTCCACCACCCTGCAGCAGTGAGGCTACAGTACTGTGCAAAAAAACATTCTGTCTGTCAGACTGTCTGATCTTTGTCACACTAAGGAAATTAAATGAAAGAAATGCGAACAAATGTTTTACTGACAGGCTGGAAAGTGTGTAAAGATACAAGGAGCCTAGATAAAGGAGTTCCAACCACACAGCATTCAGCACCACCAGTATACTGATCACTGCCTGATCATCTAGAATCATCTGCTCCTGGTTCTTCACTGGTTCAGGACTTCAGTTAGATGCTCTTTGTTCTGCTTGAATGATTTATACGTAGGTCACTGTGTGTCTTAACCAACAAAACCATTCCTCTGAAACTGGTCTGGTTCAGGGACTGGACTGGAAATGAGAGTCTCTGAAAGTCTTTGAGGAAGCTTGGAGAACTGTTCCTCAAGACCTCATTAAGATACAAGAAAGTCTGGATCTCTGGAAGTGAAAGATGAAGAAATAAAGGGGCTCATGACTTTTGCACAGTACTGTAGATAACATGCGGTTGAAGCTTATACCCATTACCATTCAGAATGGGTTTGGGGAAAACTATGTATGTTTTTTAAAATTATTTATTTATTCTCTTCATGTCAGATGGATCACAACCAATGACTCTCTGGCTCCGATGGACCCCTGTCTGTTCTGTGATCTGTGCTTCCGGAAGTTACACTATGATGAACACGGGAACAAGCTGGGCGATTTCCTCGCGTTCGCGTACGTGGACCCGGGTGCGTTTAACTGACCCGACCAAAGGGCCGAACCTGATCAGCTGATTTACTGCCGTGCAGTGTTTAGACTTTCTGATGATCTCAGGATCTCAGAACTCCTCATGCCATTAAGCTCCTTCTGCTGCTTTGTGTTAAAGTTTTGAGGGTTTTTTTTTTCTAAATGCAAAATAAAGTTATAATTTAATGACACTATTTTTCCTGCTCTGGTCTTCAGTATAAAGTTTGGTTGTGAATCGTGAGTCAGCAAAGTGTATACAATCTCTTCATCTTTTCACAAGTCTAGCGGAAGTGTTGACCAAGATGAGTCCTAAAGTGTGCCCTGTTCACTATCTTGGTTATAATTAAGGATCACTATATTAGAATGTAAGGAACAGTGAGTCAAGTCAGGTAGATTTATTGTCATTTCCACCAAATATAAAGAACACAGTGAAACCAAACACCGTTCCTCTAGGACCACAAGGACCCAAAACAAACAAAACAATACACAAGTGCAGACAGGACAAAATGTGCAGACAGGACAAAATACACAGACGGCAGGAGAGAGCAAGAAAAACACGAGCAGCAAAACAGGACAACACCGTTTAGTGCAGTCTCCAAAAGCGGCTCCAGCGCAGTTTGAATAAATTTAGTTTTATGCTACCTGCAGAGTGTGGAAAAATTCAAATATTGAAGTAGATACACTATAAATACATAAAACTGCAAATTATAGCAGCAGCAGGACAGAGTGTACATTATTTAATTAAATATATTTACAGTGGAAGCTGGGTGTGAGTTGTGTAGTTTAAGGTTGTATATGTGTTGTGTTAAAACACGATTTCTACATAGTGATCCACTATTCACTATAGTAGTGTTCTATATAGTGCTCCACTATTGTTCACTATTGCAGTGTACTATATAGTGCTCCAGTGTAAGGAATAGTGAGTAGGGAACATTTTGTTCTCTATAATAGTTTATATGGTGCTTTAATATAGGGCATCGTCATTAGGAGGCTTTCCTGTGTTCTATATAGTGTTCCGCTGTAGGGAATAGTGATCGGAGGACCCTGTTCACTATTATAGTGCTTCACTGTAGGGAATAGTGATCGGGGGACCCTGTTCACTATTATAGTGTTCCACTGTAGGGAATAGTGATCGGAGGACCCTGTTCACTATTATAGTGTTCCGCTGTAGGGAATAGTGATCGGAGGACCCTGTTCACTATAATAGTGTTCCATTGAAGGGAATAGTGATCGGAGGACCCTGTTCACTATTATAGTGTTCCATTGTAGGGAATAGTGCTTGTAGGACCTTGTTCATTATTATAGTGTTCCATTGTAGGGATTAGTGATCAGAGGACCCTGTTTACTATTATAGTGTTCCATTGTAGGGAATAGTGATCGGAGGACCCTCTTCACTGTTGTAGTGTTCTATATAGTGCTCTATTGTAGGGAGTAGCGATAGGGCACTGTTTCTGATGTCTCCATCCTGGTCAGTCCACCTTCTGACACTCTCCACACACCTTTTAACAGAGCTAACTGAGCATCTGCAGACTTTATTAAGCAGCTTCGAGGAGTTATCAGCTTTCTCAGACAAAAACTGTAACTGTGCCTCACTTCCAGGCCTCTGTTGAGGAAAGAGAGTACTGCCGATTGACTCCTCAACTGCATTTAAAACTGTTCACTTTCTCCAAGGCGATCAATAATGTATGTCTTGAATGCCGCAGGAACCACAGCAGTCAGTAAAACCAGCACAAATTGCTCAGTTGGAATCAGGATGCTCGTCTAAGCTGATAACAAATTTTCTAAATGATCTGCACATTTAAAATAATAAAAAATAAGGTCGAGCGTAGCATTTAGTGTGACCTGAACTCCTCCCTCGGCCCAAATGAGAGCGTGAGAGATAAAATGGAAAAAAGACCACTCGTTCTTCTCTGGGGCGGCGGTGACCCTCTCTGAGCCCCTTGGCCTGGGCGTTCTGAGCCTTGGGGAGAAAAACGTTAATCTGTGGAGACACACCACTAAAACTCACACAGGCGCGTCTGTTGCAGCCGTGAAACGCGTTTCTCCTGAGAGGCATGAGCGTGTGACGCTGAAAATGATAATCGTCGTGCGTCAGAGCAGTAAAGGGCTCCGGCCCTCTGTTACGTAACTCCTGAATCAGTTTCCATGCCGCGACAAAGTTCACTCAGAGGTCCGCGAGAGCGGCAGGTGATTATGTGCTGGAACTGTTCTGTCTGAATATGTGACTCACCTGGAACAGAGTCTGAAGCTTCATCACGGTCCCATCTGGCCTCAAACCTGCAGATCTGGCGAGACACTCGGACCAGCATGCAGACGTCCAAGATCATATGGTTGCTTTCTTTAGATAAGATGGATTATATGGTTGCTTTTATTAGATCATATGGTTGCTTTCATTCTGTTTTTCGCTCTGAGGTCGGCTGCTCCAGGATCAGATATTTTCTTTTCAAACCCCAAAAAACAAGGTGCTGTATATGGATGGACCCTGGGTCAGTTCTGCCTTCAGGTAACGCAGAACCATGTCTTTATACGATCTGCACATTAAATTAAATGTGCACAGTGTTCCACTGACCACAGATGCGGGGCAGGTTTTCGTCAGTTCTAGATACATCACTGACTGTAGAGCTGTAGTGTAAGTAGGTTTCAGTCAGTTCTAGATACATCCCTGACTGTAGAGCTGTAGTGTAAGCAGATTTCAGTCAGTTCTAGATACATCACTGACTGTAGAGCTGTTGTGTAAGCAGGTTTCACTCAGTTCTAGACACATCACTGACTGTAGAGCTGTAGTGTAAGTAGGTTTCAGTCAGTTCTAGATACATCACTGACTGTAGAGCTGTAGTGTAAGCAGGTTTCAGTCAGTTCTAGATACATCACTGACTGTAAGCTGTAGTGTAAGCAGGTTTCAGTCAGTTCTAGATACATCACTGACTGTAGAGCTGTTGTGTATGTAGGTTTCAGTCAGTTCTAGATACATCGCTGACTGTAGAGCTGTAGAGTAAACAGGTTTCAGTCAGTTCTAGATATGTCACTGACTGTAGAGCTGTAGTGTGAACAGGTTTCAGTCAGTTCTAGACACATCACTGACTAGTGCTGTAGTGTAAACTGGTTTCAGTCAGTTCTAGATACATCACTGAATGTAGAGCTGTAGTATAAGCAGGTTTAAGTCAGTTTTAGATACATCACTGACTCTAGAGCTGTAGTGTAAGCAGGCTTCAGGACTCTTAACCGAAGAAGTTGCTGTAAGACAATCACACAAGACCTAATGTGTGTTTAAAGTCCAGATAAAACGTACAGCTTCGGATAATATGGAATGACTTATGAGCTTCAGACATCCATGTCTGATCTAGAACGCTCATGTGCACGCTTGATCTGAACATGTTCATGTGTACTTGCTTCACTACTTTTGGAAAGCCTAAAAGAGGTAATATCCAAATTTAACAGAACCTTTTTTAGACTGAGTTTGTGCAGAATATACCATGATGCGGTGTTCGTTCTTGTTTCACGCGTTCCACTGTAAAATGTTAAACTTCACTTCTGAACACCACTGTCTCTTCACCACTGAGCTTTCACTCTTCTGTTTCTCTTGAGCACTTTAAGCCCCACACTTAAGACCGTGAGCAGTGTCTTGTCCTGCGGTACCATGTCAGTATTGGTTATGAAAGGTTCTGATATGATTTCAGCCCTCTGTTATGGTGCTCTGCTCTGTGAGTGAAGGATCTGCCTCGAGTTCGCAGTGAGACCTACGGTGACCACAGTTCATCCGAGGCAAGCCAGCATCCGTCCAGACCTTGCAAGACGTCCTGTGTCTTACTCCCTTCAGACGGAACGGTTCAGTGAATGCATCGGTTCCACGAAGTTTGCGGCATGTGAGCGGAGCTGCTGATAACGTCTTTGAGCCGCGGAAACAACGGCGCCTTTCAGTTGCCAGGAACCGAGTGGCGGGTGAGAACTGATAGCAGCGGCTAATCCCTCAAACGTTAATGGGGCTTCAGTCATGGCACTTAGAGGCCGTCTGATGAGACGTGGGTGTCTTATAGGTGTTCTGATCACTGCTCTGACTTCTATCTTCACCTTAGTAATCAACACACTTCTACGGAATTAACGAGTCTCGTCCCTGCTCTTATTTGCAAACAACTCAGTATTGGAAAGGATTAGAGAGGCTTTTTGTGAAAGGCATCTTCAGCACCTGATACCAGCACCTCAACAGCTCCCCCCACCACCACCACCATTTCATCGATTCATCTTTTCATCAGCCTCCATCTCTTCAACTGACTGAAATGTTGCATTCTTTGAAACTTTTTACAAAGTTCTTAAATTGCTTTGTCTCATCCTGGATTCATGTTTAAAAGCAATTTTACCTAAAAAAAAAAAAAAGAATCATTTAGCTAGAGTTAAATCTTAGAATCAAGTCCAAGGCCAGGGCCTCATTTATCAAGCTGGCGTAGTGATGATCCTAAATTCTATCGTACGAGTGAAATTTAGAATGTGCTTAAGAACAGAAAGGATTCATCACTTGTGGGAAATTTGCTTGGTACGGCAGAAAGTGGACAGTATAAGATTAAGAGCAGCAATTAAGTGGAACAGTAGAATAGAATAAAAGTAAAAATATATGTGTATATATATATATATATATATATATATATAAAAAGTAGAAAATAGGTACAATAATAAGAAAATAACATTTTTTAAAGAGTGTTAAGTATTTACAAGTATTGAAAGAGTTTAATATTTACAAGTATTAATAGCATGTCTAGTGCAAAAATGATGCAGTGAGGAGAATGTGGGGTGCAAAACTGTGCAGTGAGGGTTTAAAGTGGCATTGTTTAAAGTGACATTGTGAGAGTCCCGTAGTTGTGGTGAGTGTATGTTGGTGTGTGCAGAATGTCAGCAGTTCAGAAGTACAATAACTGTGTGGATATTGTAAACATTTCTTGCTGGAATAATGGAGAAGCGCGCAAAGAAAAGAAACTTTTCCGTGACAGAGATTGCAGTGCTTGTTACAAGTAGAAGCTGGGAATGAACCCCCTTTCTATTCACGTAATTATATTCGTTCTGGGATGGTGCTTTTATCGCTATGTGGGTGCAGTCTACTGCTCCTATAACACTATAACATTAGGAAATTCCGCGATCCCCGGTTAACTTCCACTTGTGCTGGTTTTGTGGAAGGAAACTGAATATAGTTTGGGACCAGGGAAATTATTGCATCCAGCACTGCTGGCAGAATCTTGCTCATATATGGCTGAGAAATGCTGGATCTATCGCCAACCTCACGCTGTAACGTGCCGGTAGCCAGAAATCCCAGGGTGGACAGTAGGCTACCTGGATATGAACAGGGATGGCTTTTGTGCGTTTTGTTTCGCGTTGTAGCATAGGTCCCAAATCATGAAAACAAATCGAGCAATATTTGTCTCGGAAAGTGTTACCTACTCATAAGCCATTCTGTCCTTTTGGCAAACAAATTAACACGCTCTCTGCATACTGGCTCTCTGAATACTCGCTCCCTGAATACTGGCTCCCTGAATACTCGCTCTCTGAACACTGGCTCCCTGAATACTGGCTCTCTGAATACTCGCTCCCTGAATACTCGCTCCCTGAATACTCGCTCTCTGAATACTCGC
>JBBIGA010117701.1:0-10259 GCA_037576975.1 Alestes dentex | reverse complement strand
AACATAAATACTATACATATAAGACTATATGGGGGTGGAGCATTAATGTGATAGTGTGCTATGAGTACACAGTGATATAGCAGATGTTGCAGATGTTAAAGTGCAGGTGCAACAAAGAAAGATATAAATAGGGACATGAGTATAGGGACGTTTACTCTCTGAACTAGAATTGCCCAACTAGATCTTAAATTTGTTTTGTCTTTAAAACTTTACATTTCCAAAATCCAAATGGGTCTCTTGTTCATTCAACATCTTGCTGCTCGGACCCTGCTGATCATCGCTTATTCTCCCTGCTTCTGCTGCAGTTATATTATGCACTGCAGTGCGGTACATCACACTATGTTAATTTAGTGATATATGTATTTCTGGCTTGCTTCAGCACATTTACTGGTTCCAAACCTCTTTGTATGTCTCAAGAGATTTTCAGTCTAGCAGAGGAACTTTGGTTTGAAAATGGAAAGCGTGGAATCCTGTTTTTCTTAGGACTGGTCGCACTGCTTTGGGTGCTTTTTTTTTTTTTTTTTTTTTTTTTTTTTTTTTTTTTTTTTTTTTTTTCCTCCGTTTCTGTCATTCATTCACTAGAATGCCCTCCAACTTAATGGAGCTGGTTTAGATTGGCTTGCATTCTTTTTGCATCTAAATGTTATGATCTTTTCCAGTGCCCTATTTGTCTTCAGAATGGTGGGCTGAAAGAGGTGCCGCAGCTGTGTGTGCATGTGTATTTGCTCCGAGTCCTGTGGCCCTCCCGCACTGCATAATTTTGTCTCCCCTGTTGCGGCACACGATTCAGCTCACGAAGTCGTGCTCGTTAACCGATGAGTCGAATCGGCTGTCCTGGAGCAAAGAAAACAACTAAATCATGCGGCTGGAATGAATGCCACAGGACTGATAGTGCCTGATGGCACTTCCTGACTCAACTACCACTATAACACACTAGTCACTTTTCATGAGAGACATAGTTTGTGACTTTATATGCACAACACACACTCTGCTCTACTCGCTGCCTGCACTCTTTGCATTGTTAGCTGCTATTAGTACCTAGGCTTCCAGGTTATGCTGTTGAATTAAAGCATCCACAAATTACCACGTCCACCCCCCCGCCGCCAGTATGACTATATTGATCATCATTGATACTGATTTTAAAATGACAGAATAAAGAATATTTCTGAGGTACTTCAGTAGTTTGTTATAGGGCCTACCCTTTACTTTTCTTGTCTTTTACCGCCCCTCTTAGGATCCAGTGACAGTATTGTAGGGTATTATATACCAAAAACTAAACTGGCACACAATTAGCCCTTTTTGTACTTTATTGTAATGGAACCATTTTCCAACCTGTTTATCCCTTAGGATTACTGTCTTTAAGTCTTGCATGTGTACATGTGCTCTGTTCTGAAAGGCTAGTAGTCCGGGCTGTAACATTCCTCATAATGTCACCGTTAAAACACACACTTTTATTGTTTGCTTTTCAAAACAGTGCTTTTTAACAATGCTCTACCGGCTGATGTGAAGTTGCAATGTAAAGCGCAGGGCATCCCAGAATTCTCTGGCTTTTATTTCTTCATAGATTATTTGTGTCAGGTTATTGTTGTTATATTTTGGTTTGGATACATTTTACAAATTTGCCAGTTCCTCCTGCTGTAATTGCTGTAATGGAAGTGAATAGGTATGCTTTGAGGGGACGTCTGACATCACAGACGTTTTCTGGTTTATCATCATGTAAAACAAGTCATTAAATATCAGTGTGGCTAAAACCCTTCCGATGGAGCGCTAATAAACTGGAAGCCCACATATTGGTTGAGCCCTGTTACAATTAGTCATTGCTACCATGGACTAGACATTTGTTTCTGTCTTGTAGTCTTCACTTGTTTTCTGTTCTGTATTAAATATTTTAGCTTATGTGCACACATGGCGAACAAAAAGGAATGACAGAAATTTGGCTTGACTTGAAAGTGCTTCACAGTGATCACCTCATTCCCGCTCTAGCTGCCTGTGCCCATCGCCGTGTTGGTTCTGATGTATCGGGAGCGGGTGCTGACATGCTGCTCTGAACGCAGTCCACGTCTCCTGGATGGGGACACAAACATGTCCACACTGAAAACACAAAGAGACTCAGAGCAGATGGACATGACCTCACAGGAGCATCCCGAATCCACAGGCAAGAACCAGACAGTCCATTTCCCCGTCTTTCATTCTTGGTCATTAACTCATTTTTGCTAAACTCGTTTTAGTCCATGAAAACAAGAGGTTGTCTAGAGTTAAAATACACTGCCAGAATTGGTTGGCAGTAATTTAACATAAATACACAAAGCTGTTGAATTTGATTGCCAGCTTTTTATTTATTTGAATTAGGTTTGACAAAGATCCTGCTTTGGGAGTAACACCAAAGCTCATTTCTTTGCTGTGTGGTCCCAGTTTCTGCATTCTTAAAATGGCACATATGTACATGAAAGAAATCGGAATCAGCCTACAATCCCACAACAGTGTGTCCCTACACAAAAATGATAGTCTTTGCTCTTTAGCATAAGTTTTTATGATTTGATTGGTGGGAGCAGGGGACCAATGATTTTTAATGATTTGTTGACCATACATTGGAGTTTATGTCTGTTCAGTATTACTAGACTATTATTGATTTTCTCCAAATGCTTTCAGTGATTTGCCAGTAAGAACGGGGCAGATGAGGTTCCTTTACTCTGATACACAGGGCTGTGTTGATTGTGCGGTGGTCTGTTTTAAAATTACACCTAAAGTTATTCATGCAAGTGCCAAGTAATTTGAATGCGTCAGTAATAGAAACCGGCTCACCGTAAATAGGAAAGGTTTGAGCTGTGACTAAGGCAGTAATAAGTTCCTGAAATTTATGGGTTGACCAGTGACTGACTATGTGTATAGCGGAGTTTTTTTTTTTTTTGTTTTTTTTTTAGACCTTATAATTTATATTGATCCTGTCTCTGTGTGTCTTTTCAGTCATAACATAAGACATTTCCTCTGGGATGAATACATTATTCTGATTCTGAAATAAAGTAGTTGTACTGTGTGACCTTGTACTCCTGTTTTATTCTTCACAGGCCATGCAGACCTCCTGAAGTGCTGTTACCTCAGCAATCTGAAGGGACGTCCCTTGTCGTTCTTTGGGCTCCATCTTTTTGGTGGAATGGTGCTTTTCTTTTCAGATGGCATAGTGGTAAGAGAGACTACTAATGTACAAACACAGTGAACCGTGGGTTATTATGAGAAATCACTTCATGTGACTTCCTCCTGCTGTCACCTCAGGGGTCATATACTGGCTTTGTTTACACCTACGCTGTGGCTTCACCGATGAATCTGCCTCACAAGACAGCAGGCTACCTGACCAGCGTCTTCTGGGCGTCCATCACTGTGGGGCGTCTGGCCTCCATACCCCTGTCTTATCGTATCAAACCTGTACGCCTGCTCATGTTCAACCAGGTGAGGGTGATTAGCAATCCCTGAACTACTCACAGGATTATGATTTAGGTTAACCTTAATTTCCTTAAAAGTCTTAATTTTCTCTGTACCAACACTATTTTATACATGTTGATACTGTTTTGTTTTTTTTCCACTATTTCCTCTGCCCTCATTCTGTTTTCAAGACTCCTGTTAGGATAACTGTAATAATACCATACATTTCCTGTATAAATTGAGTTTTTATAGTTTGGTTCTTTGAAGGAAGCACAGTTTAATTACTGATATTTTTATTGTTGTTGTTTTTATGTAGCTGCAGGAGTGACAGCAAGTCTGTATTTAGGTCATCAAGATATCGGACTGTTCCCCTGTGCTTCTTTATTTCAGATATTTCTTCTCAGAGCTCCGTTGCTTGTTGTGGACTGTTTACAGAACTTCTTTGTGCCACATATTTCTACATGATCTCACCCTTACCGGCAAACTGCACCGCCGCTAGACTTAGTGGACTTACCTTGTGGCGAGAGTTTTGTTTGAAAACAGAAAGGGATAACAATACTGCCTCGTGTGGGCCAATTTGCAAAGTCATTTGGGCTATAAAAGAGAACCAGCCATAAATGCACAAAGGATAAAAATACACATCCTTGTTCCTGCTGTGCCCCAACCACTAGACAAATGGGAGATGTCTGAATGTGATATTGACAAAGCCAAGGCCCGTCTTAATGGCATCCTTTGTGCCAGGATGTTCGTAACACCAGGGTTTTAGCCAGCAGGGCCAACTGGGGCTTGACTGGTCCAGGGCCAAACAGACAGTAACGGGAAAAACTGGTTTCTCTAACACGGTGTTGCAATCATCAAGGGTGTCTAGGGGTGATTAAAAGAGTCAAATAAGACCTAATGTGTTCTGACTGCTTCTGTGGAAGAAAAGCGCCTAATGTGTTGGACCACAGATGCAATCTTAATCTCAACTTCAGGGGTGTTCAACTCCAGTCCTAGTCTCATGGAGCTCAAAGTGGGGGGTAATGGTACGCTTGTCAACATTGCCAGATGGACAATAAGCCTGCCGTTAGCCCGTAGAAGTAATGATTGTACTCAAGACACTAAGAGATTCCTCAGTTCCAGGCTTCTGGGAAGTGAGGGCTGAATAAAGAGCTTTGCACTCTCACTGTGTGTAAGATTTCACCAGTAGGTCAATAGTGCAAAGTGAAAGTGACTTAGTATTAATGCAATAAGAATAAAAATTAATGCATTAAAATAGCAGCAGATGATGAGGGGATGAGATTAACGTTCAGTAACGTTCCGTCAGTTCACAGAGGAGTTATATTGCACAAACACAATGACAGAAAAACTTAAAAAGATCACCTATGGGTGAGTTGAATCAGGAGTGTTTTGAATGGAGAAATCACCAAATATAGATAAACCGGTTGACATTACTGCTTTTTAGATATGTGGTGTACTTTTGTCCACTTATAGATAACAGTATGTCAGTGTTGGATTCTGTAGATTGTTTACCAGTCTATTCAACATTTGTTTTTTAATTCTGCATTGCTCTGTTCCTCTAGGTTGGTGTGATAGTCACCCTGTTTCTTCTGCTCATATTCTACACAAGCAGTGTGTTCCTGTTCACTGGCACCTGCTTTCTGGGTCTCTTTATCAGCAGCATCTATCCCTGCATGCTGGCTTTCACTGAAGATATCCTGGACTACAAAGGTATTTGTGGTTGTAATTGTCTATGACCTTTTTCACTAATGCCCTCCATTGTTATTATTGCCAGATGGTGAGCGATTACAGCCGTGTTTACTTGAGGTTTAGTGCTGCGGTCAAAGATATGGTTAAAGGAAATGCCCTCATCAATCCCTGAAACAAATCTTTCCTGTCTTGTGCTCACACACCCTTTTCACTGCTTAATATTTGTGATCCCACTGCGACTAACCAAGACAGATAGGTCTTATGTGTGCTGCGAGACTGACAGGTTCTTACTTCTTGATTCATATCGCTGTTCCCCATATGGGGCCACCTCTTGTAAGCTCAGTCGCTCGATCAATATTCAAGGAGAAGATAATTGATCTCATCAGAGTTCTAAGGAATTAGGGGGGTTCTGCACTGCTAAATTTTGAATGATATTACTGGACTTTCCAAACGCAAGTTATATTGGGCTGGGTGAGTGAATAATCTTTGATCCAGTGGAGGAAAATTAAAGCAGCATTAGTTCATTCTCCCCGGCTTCACCACGTTCCCTCCCTGACCAATTAAAATAAGCCTTTTTTTCCATTAAATATGACGTCACCCTGGATTGCTTTCTTAGAATTTCGCACAAGATATCACGAAATACGTTGAAATGCATTCTGCACTCATAATCCTATAGGAAGTCGACCGTCCAGCATTAAAGTGTTGACGTGCTCTCTCCAGTGTTGACTTTATGATGTCCTTGTTTCTCTGGAACAGCCCTTCAAGTTTTTGAAGGAGTGCTCCATTAGTCAAACAGATTATTATAGGGGTTATATTATGATTATACTGTATATCTTTTTTCTTTAGAATGGCTCTTCAAGTTTTTCTGCACAAGGAAGAACGCGTTGCATGCTGGTTATACATCTGATTTATGTAGCTGATCAGGAAAGACGTGCTAGGTGTAAAGCATAAAGTGGACATTTGTCACACATGACCACACCACAGCACACGGTGTGAACAGTGTGAAATTCTTTCTCTGCATTTAACCCATTCACCAAATGAAGCAGTGGGCAGCTGACAACGCAGTGCCAAGGATACCTCAGTGGTGCCACTGGCAGTCCTGGGATTTGAACCCATGACCTTCCGATTGCAGGGTCAACTCCCTAACCTCCAGGCCACCTAGCTCAAGGGTACTGTAGTGGGGCCACTGGCAGTCCTGGGATTCGAACTCACAACCTTCCAATCACAGAGGCAACTGAAAAAAATTTCACCCAGTGCTGGATTCGAACAACCTCCTAAATGGTGGCATCACAGGGCCCAACAAAAAAATCCTGTTTTTAAATATTTTTGGTGTGCAAAAACTGGAGCTACAAGGTCAATGTAGCCAACAGGTTGCTTATAGCAACCAACCACGTTTAAATATCAGCCACACATGAACCCATGGTCATTATACCCTTTGCCGGGCATTAGCTAGTGGGGTATAATGCCCCCTGGCATTCAGCCGTGGAGCAGCAGAACAGCATTAATGTGATGGACTGACTGATAGACTGATAGATGTAACGGATTGATTGATTTGATTTGATTCTTTCTTGCCAAACGACATGTCAGTGGTAATTGTTTAAGGTGCATCATCAAGATGTACTTCAGTTTAATGCAGTTTAACCAAAGCCGGAAAATCTTCAAGGCTGTCTTTGAATAAATGTATTCCTCAGAATCCTTTAATAACCTTATTGCAGCAGGATAGAGACCATTCTTCAAACAGGTTGTCTTAGTTTTAAAGATCTCTAGCAAGTCACAGAAGAAAGTAATTGAAAGAGATGGTGGGATTGATGAGAGGAATCTAAAATTGTCCTATTTTGCTCAGAGTGTGCTGAATAACAGTCAGCTGAAGGAAGAGTTAATCCAACCATCTTTGAAACTTTAAAAACAGTACCTTGTGATTTGCTGCTAATTTGAATATCTGAAATTGTTATAAATGAATTAAGAACTCCATCCAGTTCCTTTGGGACAAGTGGGAGTGGTGTTTGTGATACAGAACTAATCATCCGATATCAGTTCCTCACCTCACTAGTGCGCTTGTGACTGAATGCAGTCAAAGTGTAAGTAAGGAGTTGGTTGCAGCCTCTACTCTTTTGGAAAGACTTTACTCTAGATGTTGAAACATTATGAGAATTTGATTGCATTCAGTTTTAAGATTATCTTTTAAAAAAATCCCACTTGTAGGACTAATAAAGGCTTACTTATCTTATCAGTTTGCACCAGGCAACTGGGGGTATCATGTAAAGATATTGTAGCAGTGTAGCAGTGTTAAACTAAAGGAGCAACCTTCAGACACCAAACATGTCTTGGCAGGTCAAACAGATTTGTAGCAAAAGAAAAACAGTGTAAATTATTCCGCAGAACTATCAGACGTGCAGTTTAATTTCTTTGTCATTACGCAAACCATCTTAATTATCTCTTTATTATGATGTGCAATATCGCAATAACCCACCACTGTTTGTGTTACTAGTGAACCACTTCAGCAGTCATTTGATTTATTGACCCTGTACGTATATACATACACATACTCAACATGTACATACGTACATATATACATACATATTTTTCAGTACACATGTCCATGTTTCTATTTTCAGATTGTTTGTATAGTGTCCTTTTTATACTGTTTTGTTGGTATAGTTTTTATTCTATTCTATTCTTTTTTTTTTTTTTTTTTTGCTGCTCTTTGTACTGTCCACTTTCTGCCATGACAATGCAAATTTCCCACTTTTGGGACTAATAGAGGTTTATCCTATCCTATCTATTGTATTTGTAGCCACCTTTCTTATTGACCACAGCATTTTGTGTATATTGCATTTAGTACAGAGTATTTTCAGAGTATTTTCTGGACAGCCTTATTTTGACTTTATATTCTTTGTGTCTCTGCGTGTCTGTGCAGTGGTAACATTAGCATTTCCTCCGGGATCAGTAAAGTTGTCTGGTTCTGACTGATTCTAATACGGATTACTTTGAACAGCGCATGAAACTGTCTTTTTTTTTTTTTTTTTTTTTTCCTGTAGGTTGTGCCCCTAAAGTACTTGTAACCTTTGTGGGGGTGGGGGAGGTGCTTCTACAGCTGCTGGTTGGATCGGTGAGTATGTAGAATGTGGTATTACATTTTTTTTTTTTTTACTAATTTAACTGTGTTGACCTCATGCTCTTCTCTCACCCAGGTCATCAATTCTAATGGTAGCTACAGCTTCTTGGTATGTGGAGTGATCTTTGGCTGCATGGGCTTCGCGATCTTTCTGTGGCTGCTCTTAGTTCATCATGTATACAAAAAGAACCAGACAGGTACTCTCTCTCATACTTCTTTCAGTTTTACACAGTGATGTACATACTCCGTTCATTGGGGCATTCATGGAACTCGTGTAAAACAGTCAAATCAGCCCGAACAAAAATAACTTTTTACACTTAATGCTACACTGTATGGACAAAAGTATTGGGACACACCTATTTTTCAGAGTGTGGGCTAGGCCCCCTCCTAGCGAAGGGCAATCTTAATGCTTTAACAGACTAAGACATTTTGGACAACGTCATGCTTCCAACTTTGTGGACACAGTTTGGGGAAGAACCTTTTCTATTCCAGCATGACTGTGTCCCAGTGCACAAAGCAAGTTCAATAAAGACATGGTTGGATCAGTTCGCTGTGGAAGAACACGACTGGCCACACAGAGCCCTGACCTCAACCCCATCCAGCACATTTGGGATGAACTGGAACTGAGATTGCGAGCCAGGCCTTCTCGTCCAACATCAGTGGCTGACCTCATAAATACTCTACAGAATGAATGGACACAAATTCACCACAGAAACTCCAAAATCCTGTGGAAAGCTTTTCAAGAAGAGTGGAAGCTTTTATAGCTGCAAAGAGGGACCAACTCCATATTAAAGTCTATGTATTTTAATGCAATGTCGTTAGAGTCCCTGTTGGTGTAATGGTCATTTGTCCCAGTACTTTTGTCTATAGTGTATATGAAGTGGATGATTTTGATAGTTCAGTGTATCCATAAAATTCAAGTCCATTTGATTGAGAATTCTGTGTTTTCTCATAATAGCGGCCGCCAGTCCAATAGCGGAGAAGCCTGAGGCTAACGGGGCCACACACTGATGGTGGGACGGTGTAGAAGTTGGACCACTGGACGCAAATTCACACTATCCTTGGTGACCACAGTCCCAGAGCCTGCAGAGAAACATGGAAACCAGACAAGACAACGATAGGAGCTATTTGTTAAAGGCAGGCGACGCTCAAAGCCCAAGACATCAAAATAAACAAGTGTTGGGAAATGGTATAAAGAGATCAAAAAATAATTCCACTCTTATTTTGCATGGAGTTAAACATAAGCTTGAGTCTGCCTGGGTTATTTTACATCCACATTCTGCCATATGACAGCAGTGAGATCAACAGGAGATAAAGATCTCACAAACATGTATTTGAACCGAAATGATCACCCTTGTTTGGTCAGTGCATTCATTCTTTCACACCACACACACTATCAAGTTCATCCCAATTTGGCATGTTCTGTTTGTGAACTGGGATGCCTAAGACCTATTCGGAGTCAACCGGACAGTATATCTGCACATCAGGTTTCGGTTAACAGTGCACGTTTGACATTTACGCTGCTTTATGTAAGTGTTCATTATAAAGAGTTTTAATAATAGCACTTTCCTCTTTCTGAGGTTTGAAGGAAAACAGATTTTGCACTAGATATTTATTTTTGTATTTCATTGTATCTAAGACTGAATGTTTGAAAATTACTTTAATGTTGGTCACAAAAAAAGGGGAATTTATCAACACTTGCAATATCAACATACAACCATTGCAGTGATTAAATTGTATAAATATGTATTTGCTTGTTCATTTTTGGCCCATGCACACACTGCCATAAGGGTTTCTTTGGAGTGATGTATGGAAACTGTGGGATGATTGCAAACATTTTTTCCTGTACATACCTGTTAATACCAGATACACTATATGGACAAAAGTATTGGGACAAGCCTCCTAATCATTGAATTCAGGTGGCCCCCTCCTTCTAGTGAAGAGCGATCTTAATGCTTCATTATACCAAGACATTTTGGACAACGCCATGCTTCCAACTTTGTGGACACAGTTTGGGGAAGAACCTTTTCTATTCCAG
>JBBIGA010117700.1:0-10260 GCA_037576975.1 Alestes dentex | reverse complement strand
TGATTTCCCTGCTCAGAAACACCTGGTTCACCTCGCCAGTTAGTTGTCAGGTTTAGTGAATGTGTTTGAGGAGGGGACATATTATGCTAAACTCACTTTTTGCATCCTTTTGTATTTCCATTTTGGTCTCTACTGCTCCTATAAATACTCCAAGCGCGAAAAAAGAAATATCCATCCGTTTTCTGTGAGTCAGTTGAAAGATTTTGGTGTCAGGAATCATATGCTTCTATGAGCCGTTTGGACGCTCCCCTATTGTGACGTCAGAATAAGGAAATTTGCATAGAACCGCCCCTCATCTGTCAAACCCCCACCCACTAGATTAGTTTTTTGTCCGCCATTTTTGTCTGCTGGTTTTACGAGCATGCATAAGACGCCGTGCGCTACGGCTACAGGCGAAGGCGAGTCACTCATGAAGTGTTGTGTTCACCTCGCTGTGGGTCCGACTCGGGGTCCTACATATAGGGCTGATAGCTCCTCTGTTTTCAGCCATTTTCACGTGTGGTAAACTTGCAGCGTAAGCAAGGGATGGGTGTGGCGTGGCCAGAAACAGCTTATTTCCTTAAAAGTGACAGAGCCCTTAAACGGCTCATTTTGAAAGGGACTGAAACAGTCAAGAATAAATCTGGTGAGGTCTCTTTCTGTGAGAGAACTTCATGAACATGTTTTGTATAGCCCATAGACCTATTATAACTTGTTTAAAAAGAGGTATAATATGTCCGCTTTAAATAAAAAGTTGTTTCCTTTTGCAGTACAGTACATGAATGATGTATAAGACTTGTTTATTCTTGTCTCAGGTGGGTAAGGAGTACAGAAGAATGGTTCTGGAGACAGGAGGCTCAGTGGATGGGATGGAGATGCTGAAAATGTTTTTGGGCCGTGAGCCGTGCCAGGACGCTTTTTTTCAGTGTAAAGGACTGACCCAGATAGAAAATGGACTCCGTAATTGACTTGATACTTGTAAGAGTATAAAAGAAAATATGCCGTATGTTGTTTCTAGTTCAATGTGTGTGTGTGTGTGTGTGTGTGTTTTTTTTTTATTGTGATCAGTGGCAGTGGTGTGATTGGGCCAGGCGGCCCAGCCATGCTCACTTTTGTCACTGGCTCAGTCAAAATGACCACGTAAATGTATTTTCAGTGTTACAATCGTATTAATAAATTAAGCAAAACTCTCAAATTATGTGACGTCTGAAATTCCGTTTTTGATATTGACCAGTTTCAGTTGGAATTTAACCGACAGCTGTTGCTGTGAGGTGTTTGCTCATAGAAAAAATAAAAACCTCTTCCAAGAACCTGCATATGGACTGGAACTATGAACACAGCTGATGACCAAGCGGGCTGTATAACATTACAGAAATACTTCTTAGCCACAAGTTTCATGTATCTCAGTTTCAGTTTATCCTGTTCTGATGTTGACGCAAAGCTTTTTCTTCATTGTGTTCGCCAGCCTTGACCCATGAATTTCTTGCACTAGACAAGTCTCTCAAAGACCTATATGCTGTGTGAAGTGAGTGCAATGGGTCTGTAGTCTGATGGGGCATTTACACTACGGGTCAGAATAGATCTGCCCCTGTGGTCAGAAGGTTGTTGGTTTGAATCCCATGAGTGCGAGTGGCACCACTGAGCAAGATACTGTCCCCACATACACTTTTGTCCAAAGCAACTTACAATAACTGGGTGTTAGCAGCCTTGTGGGTGAAACACTTGCCTGTGAACCTGATGACCACAAAGTCGCAGGTTCAAACCCCCCACTTTCGACCACTGTGTCCTTAAGCAAGATAGTGAACCCTTAGTTGCTCCATGGGGACTGTATCTGTAACTAATGATTGTGAGTCAAGTAACATTCAAGTTTCAGGACACTGGGAACCAGAGGAGAGTTCCAAGTGCCGTATCTTTCTGTAAGTAGTGCAAGAAGATAGATAATGCATCAGGAGAGGAGATGCTTTCTGAACAAATTAGTCTTCAGGAAGGTTTTGAAGACCGAGAGGGATTCTACTCCTCTGGTCAGCTTAGGCAGCTCATTCCACCAGTGGGGAACCACAAAAGGGAAGAGTCTGAGAACAATTTCACACAGTGCTGTATGGTGTTGGTATGTGACAAAAAAATGTACACTTTCGTTTTCTCTGTAATTTATTACATTTACACATTATGTAATTGTATTGCACAGCCTCGTGGATGTTTTAGGGAAAATTTTCACTACACATTGTACTTGTGTAATTGTGTATGTGACAGGATCTTTGAATTTTACATTTTAACAGAACTGCAAGTTACTGCTCTGAGAGCGGGTGGCTGTAATCTCTTGTTTGGCCACTAGATCGAGACAAAACACTAAAATTGTGTTGATTTTTGCTTTCAGCTGAACTAAATCTTGGTGGTCCTGCTGGTGTGACATGTTCATGGCTTCACTTGGCAGAACCCACTAGCCTTTAATGAGCTCTTGCACTCTGTATCTTCACTTTTACACACCTCTGGAAACAGAAAGCACCCCAGTCTGCAGCCTCTGCACCCTTCATTCCAAGGCCTCCTCGGACCAGCAAAGACAGAAAACACTGTTTCAGTGATTTTTACTCCGAGTTTACACAATCTGCCCTCGTAAATCATGCACAGGGTTCAAAAAACGACGGGTGACGTTTTCTCCGTCCCCCCTCAAACTTTTTATTTTTATTTTTATTGTGCATTTAGTTTATTGTAGCGTTGTGAATCACTTACAGGGTTAAAAACGACAAAATGGCATTTTGCTATCTTATTTGATTGTTCCACCGTAAATGCTGGTTGTTTCTGACTGTAAGCTTCAATGTAACAGATTGTACCATTTAAGGTGGAACGGTGAATTCAAATAAGATGGGAAAACCAAGGTATTTATAATTATCCAAGTTATTTATAATTATAATTTTAAATCATGTGCATTATTCATAAGGGCATAATTTGCAAACGTACAATACAAATTTACATTAGATAAATATTTTTATGAATTCTCCGTTCCACCTTAAAAGCTGCAGTCTGTTACATTGTAGCCTCTGCATGGTTACCGCAATACAACCAACATTTAAGGTACAACGGAAAAATTCAAACTTTTCTTTTTGAAAAAATCCTGTTAGTAATTCACAACGCTACAATAAAAAATAAAAGCACAATACAAAAAGGATACTTTTTTCGATTTCCTCATTTCACCTTTAATGCTGTCATTTGTTACATCGTAGCTTCCTTACGAAACAACCCACATTTAAGGTGGAACTTAAAATTCAAAGAGGAAAACACCGTTTTATCTATTTTAATCCTGTGAACGATTCACAACACTACAATAACAATACACGCACGTTTTCTCGTATTTTTCCTTTTTTTTTCAAATTCTCAGTTCCACCTTAAAATGGTGCAATCGGTTACATATTATCCATATATACGCTACAGAATACCCATTTTTAAAGGAGGAATGGAAAATTGCAATAAGAGGCCAAGTTCCAGCCTCGTACATTAAAAAAGAAACGAGGTCAACCAAACGCTGGAGGACCCCCAGGCCCGTCCCCCCGGTCCCTGATCACTGGTGGGGCTGAGCTGGGAGAGGAGAACGGGCTGCTCTCATAGGTCCAGCCGGAGCGTCCTTCACGGAGGGCGGCGCGTCTCTGCTGGATTGAGGTCTGTCCCACCCAATCAGGTTGTCCTCCCTCCTGGTTTGGGTTTTTTCTGGTGTCCCGACAGTGAAGTGCTGCTTGTGGCTGGAGAGCTCCATCACCCCGTGTGCTGGCGGTCCTGTCTGCCCGTGAGGAGTCTCTCTGTGTGTCTGCGGGCTCCGCTCCGCCTCGCCCCTACTCCTTCCACCCCGGAGCCCCAGCTAGAGGATGTGAGTCTGGGCGCGGCGCTCTGCTCCAAGCGGGAGTCGAAAACGACACGGATTTTCTGTTCTCTTGGTTCTCCGCTGGATTTTTTTCGCTGTAGTCTCTCTGCGTTTATCTCTTCTCCTCGAAGTGCTTGTTGACGTTCTCCGGCTCTTTTTGGAGCGCTTTTTCTCTTTTACCCTTTCTTCCTTCCCGCTTGGCACCGTTCAGACGCACCGCACCACTGGAGACTGTTATTGTGTTTCGATTTGGGAGGAAGACTTAACTTTTTTCAGACGGAGAGAAAGAAGGAGAGAGAGAGAGAGTGTGTGTTCTAGCTAACGTGCTTTAGCCTGCTAGCCCTTGGAGAAGAAGCCAGGGCGCACCGTGGTGCTTTTGTGTGGCCGCGCCACATGGATTTAAAGCTCTTTTCTCCACTCTAGAGGAGCCAGACCTGCTCAGAGAGGTAAGGAACATGTCCCAGTTTTTGTCACATTTTCACTCTTCACTTTCTCGCCCTGTTGAAGCTCGTTTCGTCTGGCTCTCTGCTTCCTTGTTAGCCAAATCGTGCTACAAAAAATATATTTTTTCCGTCTTCAGCCAGCACGCTGGGTCTGTGCAGTGTTTTTGTGAAAATGTAGCAGAGTTGAGCTGATGCAGACAGGGGCTTTGTGTCGAAACAGGTGAAATAAATAACAGGGGGAGGTTATTATTTATACACACACACGAGGCGGCGAGTGTTTACTGCTGTCATCCATTCCGGGCTGCTCACCGTGGGGCACTAAAGGAGGTCTTACATTACGTTGTATAACATTCGAGTCTAAAAATTCTCATTTCTGGATGGTGTATTACAGTAACATGAACTGTGGACGTGTGTAAAAATCTTGCCTTTCTATTTAATGCGCCTGCATGGTCTGTATTGATTAACGTTAGTGGACAGAAGCCCAGAGGAGCCGGAGCCAAATCTCTAATTTATCTTTCTAAAATCTGTTCTGCCAATTCCAAAATCTGTTGTGCGTTCTAAAGTCTGGGTTGCACGTTTAAGAATCTCTTCTGCCTCTTCTACAGTCGGTTCTGCCCCTTCTAGAATCGGTTCTGCCCACTCTAGAATGCGTTATGCGTTCCAGGATCTGTCCTGCTAGAATCTTTTGTATGTTCTAGAATTCCCTCCACGTTCTGTTCTGTTCCACAATATTCCTCCAGCTAGAACTGTACAGAGTTCCACTCTCGATTTCTCAAAGGAGGTCCACTGCTCATGTGTTTTAATTTAGTTCTTGAACATCAAATCCCTTCCAGTTCTTTTTCTGTTCTCTGAAATCCAGACTCTCTCTCTCTCTCTCTCTCTCTCTCTCTCTCTCTCTCTCTCTCTCTCTCTCTCTCTCTCTCTCTCTCTCTCTCTCTGAGTGTATTTTGTTGCATGTTATTGTCTTGATGTACTGGAATAGAGGGGAACAAACACGCAAGACCAAAGGAAGCTAAAAACATTCATTTTGTCATCTATATGAAATTTGTCTAATTAGTTTTATATTAATTTTAGGGCTATCCCATTATATATCATTGTATTTGATTATTGTTTACACATACTCTATTCTGTTTCTGGATATTCTCGTAATGGCATCATTACACCCTTACTGTCTTGTTTTTTGTAATGTTCTATTTTATATGTGTGCTTTTGTTTTTATTAAATGATTTATTCATGTGCTTTGTAGGAATAGAGCAAAAATGTTCAGCAGAAAAATGGTGAGAAGTGGAAAAAAAAAATCAAAGAATACACAGAACATAAAAGAAGATGAAGAATGCAGTGTAAATGCAGCAAGTAATCACGCCTTGCTTCTCAGAGCACCTTCTTATTCTCTTCTCTCGCCTCTGTGCTGAGGGATCGGGTTCGTTTTCCCGCTGTGCCCCTGGATTTCCCCTGCACTGACTAATAAGATTAGCATCTCTGCCACAGCGGGAGCTTTGATGGCATAACTGGGAGACACTGGCTCACTCTGGACACGAGTTGCGGTGTCCGCAAAGCCTCGGGCTCCCTGTGCGGACCCCCCGTCAGAACGAGCAAATGGAAGTGAAATCTCAAAACCAAGATGTGTAACAGTGAGGAGACTGGCGACAGTGTAAAGGCTTTTTATTTGCAGTATTAGTCAGAGGTAATGGCACTAGGGACCGTTGGCTAAGTTGATTTGTGGCCGTTGGCTTTAAGGGATTGTTTCAGTAGGTGACGAGTTGAGCTAATGGGATAAGGCAGGTTCAGGGGGGATTATTGCCACTTGCTACTCTCATCCTCGCTATGACTAATCCCTACTTTCCGCATCCACTGTCCAGACACAGGGCAAATCACGAGCATCTGAAGATCTTAGTGCTGTGCATCTGTAAAATGGCTCTTTTTGCACCTGTAAAATGGCTCTTTGAAGACATTGGGCCCCGTTGCAGCACGGCTATTCTGTTCTTTAACACTGCAGTGGTGGAGTTTTGTTCTTTTAACAGTTCCAACCGTTGCCGTGTTAGTTTTTTTGGTCGCTCCACACTGATATTCAACAGACTGTTGCTGTATATTACGCGTTGTTCTTGTATTTGTTCCGGTTGCGCCACCTCACCACAGAGCAGCTAAACATCTTGTTGGTGAAACGACGTTCGCCTCTATACTGGTGTCTTGTTTGACTTTGACTCGTTCGACAGGATGTTTGTTGTACAACAGCACAAGCTGTGGTTGCCATGGTGACAGTGCCATAGTAGTCATGAATGAATATGGGGGGACGATAAATACTCCAGACAGATGGATTATAAAGGAGTGCGGTGTAACATGTAGATTATACGCAATATTGTACACAAAATGTATAGGTTTGTTCAACAGAGTCAGACAGCGAGTGTGTGTTTTATTGTTTTTCATTGTGTGTGTTGTGCTCTTGAGTGACGTCAGCCATCTAAATGCAGTCTGAATGTAGTGTGATTTTAGTTATGGATCAGATGTCAAGCTCGAAGTGTAAAGAATATTGAAAATCAGCTGTAACCTTGAATCACCTTTAACTTCCGAAACATACCAGAGTGACGTTGCGCTTTGATGGGAAGTTGTCAGGTGATGCAACCGCGTGACACTACACACTGAAGGGTTAACAGGCTGGCATCCTGTCTGTAGCTTTTTAAATCGATCTATTCTGATATTAGAATATCTTTATTCTAATTATTTAGAATGTCCCAGCAGCAATGAGAGTAAGGTGATATCTATACTATATTAACCGCAGTTATAAGTATGTTGCTGCATGACGTTTGCACCTCAAACAGGTTCTGGCGGTTAAGCCACGCATGTGTTTGCAGATCTGTAGTGTTTCAGAACCGAAAAACAGAACTGAAATTCTTAAGAAAATACCCAGTTTTTCTATCTGTTCTAATTTGGAACCTACTTCTGGTTCCCAGCCCTGCCTGTCTGTTTTTATTTAGTTTGGTTCTCAGAGTTCATCTCTTGATGAGGTCAGCCTGTTGGCATCGCGGTGCAGGAGGAGCAGGCTGGTGGGGCTGAAACCTCGTCCGTGATAAGGATGTTGGCTGGCAGGCTTTTGTCAAAACATTGGAGTACTGTGCAAAAGTCTTAAGCCGCCCCTCATTTCTGCATATTTTGCTTCAAAAGCGTCTCTAGGCAAAACAGTTCTCCAGGCTTCCTGAAGGACTTTCAGAGTCTCACATTTTCAGTCCAGTCCCTGAACCTGACCAGTTTCAGAGGAATGTTTTTTTTCTTTGTTAAGCCACACAGTGACATTGTGACCATTCAAACATTAGAAGGCCATCTAACAGAAGTCCTGAACCAGTGAAGAAACAGGAGCAGATGATTTCAGATGATCAGGTGGTGATCAGTATACTGGTGGTGCTGAATGCTGAGTGGTTGGAACTTCTTTATCTAGGCTCCTTGTATCTTTAGACACTTTTCAGCCTGTCACAGTAAAACATTTATTCCCCTTTCTTTCATTTAATTTACTCAATATGCCAAAAATAACCCAGGCATAAAATAGTATTTTTGCACCAACAAGGTGATTCAAAGCATGTTCTGCTCTTGCTGAGTAAAATAATGACGTCTTCAAATATCAGTTTGAAGTATTCGTTAAATATTAAATGCAGGCCCCTGATTAATGGGGCAGCTGGTGGCCTAGTGGCTGGGGAGTTGTCCCTGCAATCAGAAGGTTGTGGGTTTTAATCCGAGGACTGTTAGTGGCACCACTGCGGTATGCTTGAGCAAGGTACCATCCTCTTAGACTGCTCACCGGCCACTGTGTTCTTGGCTGCCGGCTGCTTCACTTGGTGAATGGATTAAATACAGAGAAAAAAAAATTCACACTATTCACACTGAACTAGGCCGTTTGAGCGTATTCCTGTGTGTTTTTGGGCTGTTTATAGCTCACTTACACTTTTTAAGATCACTACATTTGCAGGATGGAACCCTACCACGAATTTGCCATCTATTGTTTTGGAAAAATATACATTTAATGAGCCAAGCCAATATAATGTAGTAAAAATAGTGAAAGCAATCAAAACCCTGCAATATAAAGTCATCTTAAAACTAAATATATTGGTATTAGTGCATCCTTACTTGCTTGTGTTTTTTGTCAGGTTTTCTCCTAGATGTGTTCTGTAGGTACTTATTAAATGATGTATTTGTGATTATTCAGGAAAGAATAATGACCTCCATTCAGACTATAAATAATAATGGGAGGCTGATTAGTCCATCAATAAGAAATTAACTGCTTTCCCTGATTGATTCATTTCTATTACTTTAATATTTATTGGCAAGTGAAAGAGTTCTAAAATGCGCCACAGGCTGTTCAATCAATACGATCACTCTCTCTCTCTCTCTCTCTCTCTCTCTCTCACACACACACACACACACACACACACACACACACACACACACACAGAGAGTAATGTGATTACTGTAATACTTTACACTGTAATACTTTACGTTTACCATAACACGTCGTGGTCACATGACCAGCTAATGTTCTTTCTAACGCCGTAGTGTATTTCTGTATCTGGTCCATAACAGACAGACTTTATGGTTTTTTAATCCTCTAAGTGCTTTTATCCTTTTAACAACCATCGGCCTGATGGAGACTCTGGTCAAGCATTTCAATTCAGAAGCAGAGCTGCAGAAATCTGTACTGGAAATGTACTTTCTAATGATTGAGAAGTGTGTTATCTAATGACAGCAATTTTATTTATTTATTTATTTATTTTCCACAGTCCTTAGGCTTGAGAAAAACATTTTAAATATGTTTAAAGGCAGCATTTAGCAGCATAGCAGCATTTAATAATCAGAATAAGAATCAGAGTACTTCATTGGTCCTGGAGGAAATTGCACAGAGACACAAAGACAAGAACAATATAAAATATAAAGTCTGAATAAATCCAGTAAAAACTGCAGAAAATACTCAATATAAAAAATGAAACTCATACACACACACACATGCTTGAGGATGAATTCTATAGATAAGTACCTTACAGTTAAGTGAATTACTTAACATTGATAGTAGGTAAGTGATGATGTTGAATGTAGTGCATTTCATGTACAGAACTCCTTACCTCTTGAAACATGAATGTCGACTTGTGTTATTTTGATGGTGTAATATTTAAGTGATGTGGTGACAGATTATTATTATTGTTGTAGTGACTGATTGGCAATAATAGACTGCAGTAACAGTAGCCTATAGGCTGTACCTTAATGTGCTAGAAATTTTATTTCGGCAAGAAGTGATTTACAGGGTGTAAATTATTAAACCCACAGCGCTCGTAACCTGCATTCTGAACATGAATGCAAGCACGTTCATGTTCTGTGGTTTAAAGGAGCAGTTTGGGGGAAATAAGATGTACACAGCCCAGATGTAGTCGACCAGCTAAGACATGTTTTGGGTCCAAGATTTTCTCTCTGTCTCTATCATATGTGCATATATATATGTGTGTATAGTTACATACACTATATGGACAAAAGTGTTGGGACGTCTGACCATTCTACCAACAGAAACTTTAATGACCTTGCATTCAAATACATAAACTTTAATATGGAGTTGGTCCCCCTTTACAGCAAGAACAGCTTCCACTCGTCTTGGAACACTTTCCATATTGTGAAGTGTTCCTGTGGGAATTTGTGCCCATTCATTCTGTAGAGCATTTATGTGATCAGGCACTGATGTTGGATGAGAAGGCCTGACTTGCAATCTCCGTCACAGTTCATCACAAAGGTGCTGGATGGGTCAAGTTCTTCCACACTGAACTCATTCAACCATGTGTGTATGGAGCTTGCTTTGTGCACTGGGCCACAGTCATGCTGTAATAGAAAAGAGCCTTCCCCAAACTGTGTCTTTATAAAGTTAAATTATATCAATAATGATAATGAGGAATGTGTGTGTGTGTGTGTGTGTGTGTGTGTGTGTGTGTGTGTGTGTGTGTGTGTGTGTGTGTGTGTGTGTGT
>JBBIGA010117699.1:0-10262 GCA_037576975.1 Alestes dentex | reverse complement strand
TCTCTCTCTCTCTCTCTCTCTCTCTCTCTCTCTCTCTCTCTCTCTCTCTCTCTCTCTCTCTCTCTCTCGTCTGACCATGTACTTTTCTTTTTCACTCACGATTACAGCCATATCTCCATATCTCCCTATGCAACACAGCATATAAAACATTTAACACTCCAGTGGAGTCTCGTCCTCCCCCCAGTGTGTACCATTAACTGTGCATAACCTTTTCCTCACCTGGGAGAGGAGCTTTTTATCCACTAATTACATTCCACTCAGCTTTGTTTTTCTCACTGCCAAATGGCTTTTCTTTTAAACCAAAATTAGTTCTCTGCTGTTTATAGCAGAGATAGGGAAGTAGGAGCTAAATTACTTGTGCTACAGAAAAGCAGTGCTTAAATGAGGACTGTGAAAAGAAAAAAGTGAAAATGGTTTCTTCAGAGGCCTGTTAGTAGGAATGGTCAGTAGAAGTGCCAGGGTTTTGTACTGATGTATCACAGAATATTGTGTCTGATTGCTGTGTAAGTAAATCAAAATTGAGCACTATATATACATATATATAATATAATATAATTTTTTTTTCTCCAAGAGCCGAACCGATAATTGTTCGTGGAAACTGCAGATATCTTCCGCTTTTTTAATTAATTAATTTTTTTTCCTTTTGTGATGTCCGGACCTAGTCCATCACACCCCTTTGTCCTCATGCTGGTTGTTTTTGTTTGAGCACAGCGCTTAGCAAGGCAATAGAATATACCTGAACGGAATGAGCCCAGACATAAACAGGCCAGCATGAGGATGAGGGGGCGTGGGCCCAGACCTCACAACTTTTTTTGTGGCAATATATATTTTTCATGCATTTTAATACTACATTATTATGAAGAATATAATTTACAAATATAATGTTGTAACATAAATATAAATGTAAATTCAGCTACATTTCCATATAAAAAAATAACAAACATTTTTTGATACTGTCGAGAGAGCACAAAGAAAGGCGTCTTGGGATGGGGAAATGCCACTGTGCTCAGAGGCGGGAGGTTTGAAAGTAGCCAATCCCAGAACACTATATATATAGTTTATTCATTTACGTTGTCTGAATATACAGATACATAGAGGTATATCACAGTAAAGCTGCAGTGTGTAATGAGTGAACCCTTGATTATAAAATGGAATAGACTCATGAGAGTTCAGTGGTTTGAAAACCTCTGGCAGTGATAAAGGTGGATGAGTCCATCTTTATCGTATTTTCAACAATTGAGGAAGGGCAAATGGTGTGCAGTAAGAGCATACAGACTTGAATAACTGACTCCTGTAGTGAGGGGGTCCAGTGGCTGTGGGAGGTGTTGTTTAGGTCCGTTTGTCCCTTATGGACAACCTTCCTAGTCACCAGGTCGCAACGCAGCAGAACACATTTGATAGATTTGGGTGACAGACACTGCTTTCTACCATCATTAAAACACCAACTTAGGGAAAATCTTTTGAAAGGGTAGTGTTCCGTGCCTCTTGTAGAATTCCAGAGAATATGGCATTGTAACAGAAAGGAGCCTTGCTGTTGGCACAGTTTTGCTTTAAGCTCACAAATGGGTGGACAATATAACTTGTCCTCCAAAAGGAATAATCTCACACCAAGTCCAAGTACAGACACGTAAGACCCACAGCAGGAACAGCAGTCAAGATTTTCTATCCTGCTGGCTGACGAGTGGTACCACCAGCTAAGAAGTTTGCATCCTGTCGCTGAAAGCTGACGTTTATTCTCACCGATGTCCTAACAATATGTGGCCAGGATGTCCATGCTGGAGAGCATGACTTAATTTCTCACTCCCTGTTGATTCAGAGTGATGCTGGCCAATCAGCACAGGTCTGCAACTGTTGTACAATATGTCACACACACAGCACTCCAAAGTTGTGCTGTGGGAGACCTAAGCAATGCGTAGGCATTGGCAGGAATGAATATAAAGGAGTAGAATTACTCTTTTTGTAGGGTGTTGATAGATAATCTACTTTACATTCATTTCACAGATAATTTCAGTAGTTCTTTTTCTTAGCAGAAACACAATACTGAAGTCAGCTTGAGCTTCTGGTTTCATCAGGGAAGCATTACATATGACTTCAGCTGGGTGTTTTTGGTACTGATCTGTCTTGGGAACCCTACTCTTTGTACATTTTTGTGATTTTTCCCATTTGGCGCAATTCATTATGGTAATTTTCAGCCCCCAAGATGACAGAACTCATTTTCCTTTTTCCTCTAACACAGCCAGCATGTACTCTTCCTCCTCAGGTCTTTTAACACAATCTGGTGGGTGGATGTAAGGCGAATGTTGTGTATGTGGAAGCTGGTGCAGGATGCAGCTCTACTGCCATCTTTAGATGTCCTCTTTTCTACTACTTGTTGTGCCCCCTCAGATGACCCATATGTCCCTTACATGGCACAGAATGCTGTTTGAATTTTCAGGGCATGCTGCACTAAAAGTGCTGTTTTTGTAATTGCTGTCTTTCAACCCTTGTTGTTGAAATGTGCCATTTATTAAACTAAATAATTATTCCAAGTCCACATTACCATGGCATTGCCTTTAATGTGTGGTACTGAGAAAGCTTAGCACTGTATAATCAGTAATTTTGAAATTCTAAACACAAAAATATTATGAACCCTCATCACTCTCTGCAGATGCATATTTTGGTGTCCTGCCCAGGGTTTTATTTAAATTTTATTGAAACAAACAGATTTGTCTTTGATATCCAATCCAGAATTTTCTACTCATATCATCTTGATACAGAAACCTAGCATGAGGCTAAAACGGCCTTTGTTATTTTGGTTACAGGTGTGTAACTGCTTCCTTTCCCTTAGCATTTAAAAAAACTGGACAACTAGGGACATGGGCTTCCTGCAGTTTACTGCACTTCCTGAGGGAATGCAAGGTGGCAATTTGGCAGCTCTCCTGCTCTTCACGTGTACTCTATTTACACTTGCACGTAGTTGAATCCAGCTTTTGCTGTTTTCTTTAACTGGCTTATGACCAGAAGTTTCTTGGGCTCAAAAGAGCTTTAAATTCTATTCTTTTGACCAATGTTGCCAAAATAACTTAAATCCTTCATGTGCAAAAACCATGTGACATCTTTATATAAACAGTTTTAGCGTTTTATGGCATTTTTTCACAACATTTTAGTGTGAGGATCCATGTGAGTGTATGATTACAACCATCACAGATTCTGGCAAGATACTGGAACCCTCATAGGACATGAAACACATATTTGTCACTAACCTACCACTCTCTACTGGATTTTGTTATGTGTAAGACTCCTAAAATGGATTTCAATTCAAATTTTCTTTAATCAATCTACATACAATACTCCACAAATCAAAGATGTTTTCAGTGTTTTGTTAATTTATTAAAAATTTAAAACTGAATCATCCCATTTATCCCATTAACACCACCTCAAGTCTATTTGAGAATGACCCGACTAGTGTGGCGTCTTTCTTTTGGAATTTTCTGCCATTCTTTTTGCCAGAATCTTTCAAGCTCAACCAGGATGGATGGAGAGTGTCTGTGCACAGACATTTTCAGGTCTTTCCAGAGATGCTCTATTGGGTTCAAATCTGGACTCTGCCTGGGCCACTCCAGGACTTTCACAGTTTTCCTGAAGTCATTCCTTTGTTTTCTTGACTGTATGTTTTGGGTCATTGTCTTGATGGAATGTGAACTGTTGCTGCAGAGTACTCTGGAAAAGATGTTCCCTGAATACTGCTGTATTTTTGCATGCATCTTTCCATCTATCCTGACAAGTCTCTCAGTCCCTGTTGCAGCAAAACATCCCTACAGCATGATGCAGCCACCACCATGTTTTACTGCAGGATGGTATTATTTAGGTTTTGCTCAGTGCCCACTATCCTGCACACATGTCATTGGGAACTGTGACCAAATACTTTTAGAGGATTTTGCTGATCATAGTGCATCCTTAAAGTGCTGTTTGGCAATCTCCCAGTGGGCGGTTAAATGGCCTATACAGCTTCTGTCTGGCCATTCAGGCCTGATTGGTGGAGTGCTGCAGTAATGGTTTGTTCTCCCATCAACACAAACGATCTCTGAATGTCACCAGATCTGTCTTACCACAATCGTGTCTCATATGACTTCTGACAGTTCTCTGAACCTTCACTGTGACATATCCCATCAGCTGTGGGACCTTATGTAGACAGGGGTGTGCTATTTCTATGTCTAATGAAGTCAGTTTGGCACAGGCGGAGTCCAGTCAAGCTTGATTTGCTGGGTGGGCTTGCTTGCTTGCAGTCCTGCTGTCCAATTTAACTTATTTCTTGCAACTTGCCCCTCCTCCTAAAAATTAGCTCTCAATTTTATAATGGTTTAATTATGTTGCCCATTCCTGACATGACATTTCAATGTACTACATTAATAGTACTTCTTTTATTTAAAACTTGGGTACAATACAGCTGTCCAAGGGTTGACTAATTTTGTGAAATTAATTTGAGCAGCTATGTTGAAACTGAAGTGGTTTACCAAGTGATACTGGCCTCACTTGTTTGGCTGTGGCTTAAAGTCAACAATTCATATTCTTATTAGGATTAAATTTGCTTCCCATATTGAACTGTGTGCATTTGCATATTATCTGAATCTCATTAAAATCAACCATATACACAGTGCTGTTTAAGAGTGCACTTTATGCCTTTTCTATTATTAAGCACACTTTATGTCAGGAATTCCAAACACAACAGGAATTGCAAAAAGTAAAGTACATGTGAATAATGTGGGAAACCCAACCCTCTCTAGCAACACTTTCATCCCTACACCCATCCTAATTTGGATTAAATTCATATGTCCTATAATCAGTCTACACATATAAGTATGCAATGACAAAGCAAAAACAGGTGTTTACAGTGTTTTGTTTACAAAAAATTAAATAAACTGAAATGTCCCAGTTATATAACATACTCTGACAATCTGGAGCATCCTACTCCTTTCAGTGGTCCTTGAGAAGCTTCTCAAGCTTAACTTGCATTTCAGACGGCTGATAGTAGAAAGGATATCTTCAATAAGGCATGAGGCAGCATGTGGTTTCATTTTCACAAATATGTCACATCACTGAGAGATATACAGTCCAATAAGGGTATTTTTGTTTGTTTGTTTGTTTGGGGTTTTTTTCAATTATGGCAAGATTCAGCCAAGGACAGAACAACCTAAGCATCACAGCCTCAGACAGGCCCACTGAAAAGCTGTCCCTGCTATTTCCTCAAATCTTTGCGTAAACTTGACGAGGCAATGATGGAGGGGCCAGGTACAACCGAAGCAGTGTGCCATTGAAGATGTCAATGATGCATGTCCATTCCTGGAATCTACAAGACATTTTTGACATGCAGAGTCATTGCAACTTGATGAACAGCAACTTGACTAAAAGTAAATGTTCAAATGGTGTTCCTTTTTCGCTGCCACAGGGCACCAATAAAAGATTTCATGGCTCTTTCAGAGTGAACCCAATTAAATTAGTGCCTGACATGTCCTCAGCACTAAAGCAGACAAATAGCGAGAGAACGGGCGAACATTGTGCCATTTCCGTGTTTCTTTGATGCGATTACCCTTCATTTAACACATTATAGCTGCAGAAAAGCTGACAGAGACACACTGTTTGTTGTATGAGGCAACAGATTAAGGCAGCATAGGTCAGTCTTCCACATTCTCTTTTCAGCTTTGTCAGGACCTCCATGACTGAATCATTTGAATGGAAAAAGAAATAATTAGCAGGCCTACCAATCTTCACTAATTATTAAGCATCAGAATGGTTGGAATAAGCCAATAGATCTAGATCTATTTATTATTCTTATTTTTTAAATGATTTATTTTGAGAGTTTATCTGGTGTTATTCATGAATCATTTGTGGCTGTAGCCACAGACACCCAGGCCTAATGATGCCACTTCCCCAACCAGCTTGTCATTATCATATGCTGTATTCTCTTAAAATCTGTTTAAGTACTCAAAGCTTCTGAGTAAATGTATGACATGTTAGGGCCTCATCCCCCCCTGAGTTTACGCAGTTCAGGAGTCGCGGATTCAGTCACACGCTGATTTTTTCTTAGAACCTAACTGATAACCTAACAGAAACTGCAAATATTCTCGCATTTTGTTTTTTCTGCTTTTGTCGCGGCAATGTTTTTTTACCCATTTTACTTCTAAATTATTAAGAAAAAATTACAAATTTTGTAACATAAATATGAACGTAAATTCAGCTACATTTCCATATTAAATATAACTGTTTAAATGTTTTTGGACTAAAAAACAGCTGGACTTTCTTCACCAGCTGCACAGAGGTCTGTGCCTGGGCCGAGAAAGACAGGCCGACGGCTGCCGTGCATCGGACAGCCATACTTTTTCCAGAATGCACAGATTGCCAGTCCGCCCCTGACTCATCTTAAGTATTTCTCTTGTTTTTTGTTTTGTTCTTCTTAAAGCCCAGTAGTTTTATTACTGTAAATTAAATTAAAAGAGGCTGTTGAGCTCAGTCGGTGTCCGATGTCTGCTTTAATAAGACACGCGGTTGATGAACAGTACAATAATGATGTAAAAAATATTGGTGATTACCCCTACATTTTACTGTATTTTTATTACTAAAAATTACACAAATTTATTACTGTATTTACAGCGCATACCAAAGAAAATGCCCGTGCATGAATTACAGTAAAGTCTGTATGGGCTTACCTTTATATTTTCGTTATGGGTAATGTATTAAACCGAGTTTAAAATGAAATTAAAGTGTTTTGGGAGCATATTTGGTACATATTTTGAGTTTACACTATAAAAATAGCTATTTTTAGGATTTTTTCTTTTTTTTACCAAAACACAACACGGTTTTTCACTACATGCAGGTGCTCTTGGAACGTAAGGCTTACTGCTACACATTTGCAATTGTGATGCCTTTCAACATATTAAATGGCCCATGTCACCACGTTTCTGGAATTAAAAATACTTGATATAAATATTACTGGACAGTATAGCTCTCACTGATGTGACTGATTTGTGAAAATAAAACCAAGGTGTTACCAAGGTCTGACTCCTGCTCCTTAGTTCATATTAATTATTACTCTGAATATGAATTCACCAGATAAAGCTGACTTATGTTTAAACATTATTGAATTTATTTGTATGGCAATATTTTTTATTTTTTTTTATCTCATTTTAAGTGTTGCCCTTTGATTTAGCCAGGCACTAAAGTGTTGGGGGGTATTTACATGTATCTTTTGGAAAGTCACATGTGTGGTCTGAGGGGCCTTGGTTCTGTATTAACTTCATCTTTGATAGTCCCATACCTTGCTAACAGCTCTTAATTTAAGTCTTTATTTACTAGTTTGAGGGACACATTTACTTTGTAGACTACGAAGCACCTATATTTGGGCCAAAAGCGAGAGTGCTGTTTCTTTTTTCTGAATGACCAGTATTTCATTGGCAGCCTTTGTGGAAAGTGGTAGTAATGAGGGTGTATTGCAGTCCTGCCTTTATTGGCAGGAGAATGAACTTGAACACAGCATTCAGCGTAAGAGGAAGTGGAAGTTTGTGGTTTTGGATTTGCTGTTAGTTAACAGCTAACAACTCCCCAAAACCCAAACTTGGATTGTAATAATGAACTTAAAAATCTTGTAGTAGGTATAAGTGCCCTGATTAATATTATTGTTTTTAAATTGTCCCTAAGCAACACTTTCATGTATAAAAATCACAAGAGTGGAAGAACAAAACCGGCTTTGAAAATGCAACATTTTCTCTGCGGTGACTAAAAAGTCCCTCTTGGACCCCCAGTGCCCTGCAAGAGGAAAGCGAGTGGGGGGGATATCTCATGTGTGTGTCTGACAGTCTCTGGGTAGATAAATCGGATAATCCCATGATCTGCATGACCTTCTTTATTCTGCATGTGTGTAGCAGGACGCCATTGGTTGAAACCAGGAGTTTGTAAGCACAGCCCCAGCTGTAATGAGAATATTACATAACCACCTCAGTTCTGTGGAGAGAGTGGGCCGAGCAAAAGGGAACAAGGGAATGCGGGGTGGGGGGATGGGGTGTGGGGGCTTGGAGGAGGGGGCTTTGCAGTTTGGCAGCTGGAAGAAAGAGCAGCCCTGGTGTCCTCTCTCAGTAAGAAGACCCATGAGAACACATTTCAGGCAAACACTGAGCTAAATAAGCTAAGCTCTTTCTTCAGGGAATGTCTCAGGGCTGCTTCTTATCGAAAAACAGGAGGAGGCTGCAAATTGCAGACTGTAAATACATCAGTACTGATTTTCAGCTGTAGCGTTTAACTGTCCAAACCCCCAAAAAGGGGTACAGCTGTTGTTCTTAATCATTTCCCTTGCTCATTTTGATTAAACAGTTTTAACTGGGAAACTGTCGCTGAATTCTGTTGATATATGTGGTATTGGTGCACAGTTGAAACAAGTCAGATGTGTTAATGCAGGGAAAACCCTAAAATTTGTGAAATAAGTGGCACTCCGGGACCAGGGATGAGAAACACTGTTATAAACATCTGTACTTACAAGTGTAGTTTGGCTGTTCTAAATCTCTTTTGGTTTGGAAGTAGTGATGATGCATTTCAGATACTAAAACTTACAAGTCTGACAGGAATCCTGCAGTCAGCTGTGGAGTTTTACATCTCAAAGCACTGCTCAAGACTCTTAATATTTTTGTTAACTAAATCATGCCATAACCATGAATATGAAATGAAAGCATGGGTTCCTTTTTCTAAAGGTCAGTATTCATAAAGCTGGGTAGTTTGTGTTGTGATTATGATTTTAAAAGTGTAAGCACTGTTGTTTGACAATAAATGGCTTCAGCCAACTACTAACCATGAGTGAAAGAAAAGTTTTTGTGTCGCCAGATCACCCTTGACTTGTTGAGACATGGATTCCACAAGATGTCTGAAGGTGTGCTATTGTATCTGGCATCAAAAAATTAGCAGCAGAACCTTTAAGTCCTGTAACTTGTTTGTCCAGCACAGCCAGCACAGGCTCAATCAGATTGAGATCTAGGAAATTTGGAGGCCAAATGAACAGCCTGAACTCTTTGCCATGTTCCTCGAACCATCCGTAAGCAATCTTTGCAGCATGCAAGAGCGCATAATCCCACTGAAAAACACTACTGGTACTAAGGAACAGCATTGCCATGAAGGTGTTTACTTTGTCTACAGTAAAGTTTTTATGTGGGTTTTTTATTTGTGAAAGTAAATACATGAATGCTAGGACCTAATGATTCCGAGAATCATTACATCATTCTGCTTCCAACTCATCAACTGCAAAAACTGACTGTTCACTTGCTATGAAATATAAATATATCCCATATATATATATAGCATCCGTTATTTGATATAAATATTTGATATACTTAGTAGGCTATGGCCTTGTTCCAATAGTGCATCAGCAGCAAAGAAGCCAATTCCTGCACCATGGTTTAGCATACATACTGTGTAGTGCTTTTCTAAGAATTCTCCAGATAATGGGTCACCATTTCTTTAGGCATGCAGCAAATATCTACATAGTTCTGTAATATTTCTGCATAGTTCTTTCATGCATAGATCTTTAAGGTGTTCCTGCAAGGCATGTTTAACCCAGAAATTAGCAGAAAAAAATAAGGGTAACGGAGAGGAGCTCATCTCAAACAGAGCCTGTGGCTATAGTGATTCTCAAACACTCTGGTTTCACAGGTAAGCTTCCCCTGTTATGAACTGGAAACCTGGCCATCGAATACAATATTGGGAGTTTCACAGTTGGGAGTCTTTGGATGTATTGATATTAGGGGTGTTGAAATTAATCACATAATCGATGCATCGCGATGCAGACGTGGGTGATTCTGCATCGATGCAGTGGCAGAACATAATCGATTGTATCACAATGACATTGCTTGATTTTCTGGCGACGGCTTTACAAACCTAGGTAGAAGGTCCCGGTAGTGACTGAGGCTGTATGATCTGAGTACAGCGCTTCTCCGCGGTAACTCTAAACTCACTGACGTTACTCACGCACGCCAGCCAAAAATGTGTAAAGCACGTCACACAAATAAGGTTTCCCTCACAAGATGTGGTCACTGCAGAAAGGTCCACCCTCAAACCAATTATTGTTTACATTTTACATTTTCGTTTAATAAAAACGTTACATCTCACTGCTTGTATTTGAAAACACAATGTGAAGTGGGGCCGGCTCTACGCTGGGGCAAGACGGGCAATGCCCCCTTAAACAAACGTTGAGAAAGAAAATATTAGATTACCCACAAACTGAATATGGACAAGATTTACTTGAGTAG
>JBBIGA010117698.1:0-10262 GCA_037576975.1 Alestes dentex | reverse complement strand
TATATATACATACATATATATTTACATATACATATATATTTACATATATATATTTACATATATATACACATATATACATACACACACATATATATATATATATATATACATACATATACATACATATATATACATATATATATATATATATGTGTGTGTGTGTGTGTGTGTGTGTGTGTGTGTGTATATATACGATAAGACAAGATAACGTTTACGTCAGAGGTAATTATTGCCATTTTGTTTAAGAGTAAATAAGAGATTTGTTTTCTTTGAAACACTGCATCATTTCTGTAAACACTGCATAATTTCTCTAATTTTGATGTATTTTCATTTCCTTTACAATTATGCTTTAAAGAACAATTAAACAAATAGAACCAGGTTCCCTCCTGCTTGTTTGGAATGAAAACCAGCCGCCACACCAGTCCTTTGCAGATAAGGTTAGACAACCTAGCTTTTAACAAAAAGATCTGGTTAGTGTGTACCTTTAATCTCCCCAGCACGGGCCTTTTTATAGAGCCCCTTGACATCCCTGCTTTCGCACACCTCCAGCGGCGCGTTCACAAACACCTCGAAGAACGGCAGACCTGAACTCCTATGGATCCTCCTTGCTTCATTTCGGTCCTTAAGTTGGTCATTGCAAAACATCAAGAAAATAAAACAAATTATTTTGTTGCTCGGTAACATTTACAACACAACTCTGAAATACTCTTAATACAGTACATCTTTGGAAGAATGATAAACCTCACCTTGGTGAAAGGAGAGATGAAGCTGGTTATGCACACTAAGCCAGCATCAGCAAACAGCTTGGCCACTTCTGCAATTCGGCGGATGTTTTCTTCTCTGTCTGATGAGGAGAAACCCAAGTTCTTGTTCAGGCCGTGCCGAATATTGTCACCATCCAGAGAGTAGCATGGAATGGCATGAGAAACTAGATACTCCTCCAGAGCAAAGCCAACGGTTGTCTTCCCTGCTCCTGACAGCCCTGAATAGAGATAATAATATCACAATGAGACCATTCAGATAAGAATGGGGCAATATGGTGATATGTATCATTACTGTCATATATTACATTACAGAATACGTTTTTGAGCATACTATGGTATTATCAGCACTTGTAAACTGACACACTGGCTCGCAACAAAGAGATCATTATTAGTCGTGTTTAAAAGGATCTAATTGTGAAATGCTGAACAAAAATCAATTTCAATAAGTTATTTAATAGAATTTCTTTAAAGGTTTTGCAACAGGTTTCAACTTACCAGATGTCAGAAAAAATGAAATATTGTGAATGTATTGTGATGATAAATATCATCATGAATACTTACTGAAGTATTGTGATAATACATTTTTACCCTATCACCCACCCGATTCCACATTATAATGAATCTGACACAGATTTATTCACTGAAGACTAAAGTTGGCAATAATCCAATACCCAGTATGACGCTAGCAGAATATACTGTACTGGGAAAAACAAAACAAAACAAAACAAAAAAAACACACAGTAAACCTGATTATATACCAAATTCAGGACTTTTTTGATTATATGCATGACTGAGTATTCACAGCATTAACATACAGGTTATACTTTACCTGAGGTATATGGATGCCCACCCTATATTTTAAAATGTTTACTATTTTGAAAAAAACCACACCCTTTAATTTGGCTGCTAAAAAACGCAGCTCAGATTGGGGGAAAGGAAGAGCGAGGGAGAGGGACGGAGACAGTGGGAGAGCATGCAGCAAGTGTAGAACTTGCATAAAGCTACTACACCAAATGCCATAGCTTTTATAGGTATTCTGAAGTGTGCAATCTGACTGTGTTGGCAAAGCACCCTCTGTTTTTTGGGCTAGATTAAACCTTACTTATATATAGTCACAAGAACTGGCTATCCATTACAGATGTGTACTTTTCATCATCACAATGGTCATTAGAAATTCTAGCTCATGTCTTCATTATCAATGTGCTTAGCTCCTCTTGCTAGCGATTACCAGTGATCATCAAGTATCAATATAATTATAGAAAAATGCAGTATCGCTAATAGCCTCTTGCTTTATGTGGCTGGGTAAGGGTTTCACTCTGGGTAAATATTAGTAAATCAGACCTGTCAGCCAGACGGTGCAGCCTCGAAAGCCTCCTCTTGTTCCAACAACCTGGCCTCGTTTGCTTCTGCTCACATGGTGGGCCTGGTACACAATGTTGGTTGCCCTCTGGAAATTCTAGAAAAATGGATATAGATTTTTTTTTTCAAAATCAACAATGAATATGGGATCATATTTGGTTTAGCGAGTAAGCAACTATTTCACTAAACAATGTGGAATTCATACCAGTCTGTACTGTATTCACTGAACATCAGGGGTGTAAATCTTAGAACGATTCTATTCAGTTCAATTAGGCTTCCTTAGGAAACGACAAAATGCATTAAATCTTTGGGGAACTCATATTCATATAATCACACAGTTTCAGCCAAAAAAATGAGTGCATATATTAGGAAACACAGAACTCATTATAATCAGTTCTAAGTTACCAAAATGGCTACAGTTGAATCTCTAGCTTCAGATTATTTTTCCACACCTACTGAACAGTCTGACTTCAGGCCGCTCTTCCAGACATTTTCATGAAATCATGCAAAATAAGCACCAACAGGAAATTCCAGTGTTGGAAGAGTGCCAGGGGTAATTATTTGAGCCAAGTCCTTTCGTTGCATAATATGCTGCAACTTAATTCAAAGTTATTCAAATACTAATTTATTGCAGAAACGTCTTTCACTGCCTCAACAACTTACAGGCCTCTGTGCACCCGCACTGCATTTTGCACAACTCTGACCTCTAACCATAAAGAACAGCAAACAATGCAGCGACATTTTTGTGAATGTTATGTAATAACTGAAGTTTGAGAAACTCCACCCTCTTAGAACATACCCTTGGGTGACTTTGCTCGGTGTAAGTGCTGTTACAATTGGCTGAACAGTTTTTCGCTATCGGTATCAACAATCAAGTAACCTACCAATTATTTTGATGAGTAACTGAGTAAAGAGTTTTTTAAAAAGGTCAAGCAATAAAAACAGAGTTTATAACATCGTGCCATTCATAGCCTTTGAAGGATTCAGGAATTTGTTATTAAAAACAGATTCCCCAAAAAGCCTTTAACTGAAACTGCTCATCTTATTTAGCTTGTTAGCTCATGTTACTTTCATATTATGCATCGGCATACTATTTTAATGTGACGGTTTCTACTTTCTATTAGTTACTACTGCCCATCAATAAAACGTCTCCCAAGGTTTGATTACATCACCGTGCGCCAGTGAGGAAACTAAAATAATATCAACCAATAAAATCACCTTTGACTTTCCCCTCCTGTAAGCTCACCTATGGCTACCAGAAAATACCAGGAAATCCCCTGCAATACGGAAGAATCTAGAGTTGAATTGAACAATTTACAATTCACGTTGACTTCAGTAAAAACACTACAGGTCAAAAAAAGCATGCAAGTGTTCAGCATCAGAAGAAGAATTTAAGATCCATTGAGGACGTAGATTTTAATCAAGACTTCATGAAATCACATTTTTAAAACTGAGTGATTGTTTAATTGAGTAACCATGACAGTAGGCATAAACCTAGGGAAACTCAGTTGGTAACTGCATTTAAACAGCCAGCAGACACAACAGCTGTAAATGTACATGCTAAATGTAGCAAATGAATTATGGAATAACTGGAATTTTATGAATTGTGGAATAATTAAGTTTGGAAGAAACACCCATTGAACTCTTCCACCTCTTCGACATTCCCATCTCCCCACTTTCATTCTATTTTTTCTCCTACACTGCACTTTCAGTTGTTCAGCCCGGGGGGTCTGGCCTTCTAGCCCAAAGAAGAGGCCCAGAAACTTCAGTCCAGACTTTTCTCCTTTCCACATTTTTGCATTCACTCCTCAGACCACAGTCATTTCACTGAAAGTGTGCTTTGCTCTAAATTTTAAACCATACACACTGGCTGGCTTTTTACCATTGATGCCTCTGAAATCTCCTGTGAATGTATCACAGTCAGCACAGCTACCAAGGTTAAAAAAAAAAAAAAAGTATGAACCACAAGGGAGGGGCCTCTGGGTGGACGGGTGAAACAAACAGGACTATTCATGCTGACCAGTGGAGAGGTGGCCAGACTGGAGCTGCATTCTGGAGCACAGCCATATTTCTTTCAGCCTTTCACTCTCCCTCCATCTCTTTTCTCCATAGTTTCACCGTCCATCAGGAACTCTTCTGATTCCCGTATACAACGTCCCCACTTCTTCTTCGCCCACAGCAAAGTGCATATTTCATCATGACAAAACCAACACTGTGACGAGCTTAGGGTGGTTCACTGTTAAAACTGGCAAAGCAAGCAAAAACCCAGAAAGAGAGAGAGAGAGAGAGAGAGAGAGAGAGAGAGAGAGAGAGAGAGAGAGAGAGAGACAGACAGAGAGAACATGAATCACAGTAAAAAGACCCACTAAGAGTTAATAAGGCAGCTAAAAGACAGAGTAAAATATGAACTAATGTCTGTGAAGGTTTGTGAATGAAGGCGTTACTGCGGGGTGTAGTAGGTACAGGAAAAAAGACCCCAATTTCCAGCACCTGCACCCCGCAGTAGCGCTTTATAATGTGCTGTAAACCTTAAACACACGAGCTGAAAATAAGCAAGCTTCGTCCGAACAGCGAAACTGAGATTTAAACCCACATTAAAATACAGTTCTTTAACTCTACCCCCTCTCAAAACCCGCTACACCGAGAAGTCCCGGAGGAACGAACAGAAGAAAAGGACCGACACGGCGGCTCGTTCGGTTCGGTTCGGTTCAGCAGGTTCTTCAGAGTGAGAGTTTCACACAGTTCCTCAGACTGACACCCTCTTCAACATGTACTCAACTTAAATTCGTGAAGAAACACATGATCTTTATCCGTCCCCTCAGAGAGAGCGAGAGGCAGAGAGGGTGCTGAAAGTTTCTGAGAGTGCTCTCACCGTTTTTTGCTTTTTGGTCCCGGACATGGTCGCCGTTCAGCACCTCGGAGCCGGAGGAGCAGGAGGAGGAGGAGAGGAGGAGGACAAGGAGGCTGGAGGTGAAGATCAGCGAGCGGAGGAGACGGAGGAGGGGAAAAGCTTGTACACGTAGCACAGAAACTTTTCTTCCTGCCGTCCTTGGAAAGGCCCTCCTCAAACGTCAGAGGGACGACCTCCCACTGTAGCCGGTAACACACAGAATTACACACACACTATCACACACACAAAACACACAACACAAACAAAACACACGCAACACAAACAAAATCTCTCTCTCTCACTCGCGCTCTCTCTCTCTCTCTCTCTCACACACACACACACACAATACACAACACAAACAAAATCTCTCTCTCTCTCTCTCTCTCTCTCACACACACACACACACACACTCAGAGGCTACATTTATAGTGGCAAAACAACAAAATCATATACACAGCCAGACAGAATCATACACACAACAAACCTGCAAACCACACACACAGGTTTCGTTTACAATGGGATCCAAAAGGTCTAGACTTATTTCATTGGTTTTGGAAAAACTACTGAGAACAGACCATTAAAACCTGATGGTTTTGCCTCCTAATAAGCTGTAAAAGTGGCAAAGCTGGCAGATCTAAGTGCAGAAACCTTACAGACCCAGAACTACAGCACACAGCAGTGACAGTAATAAGACATGGTGAAGAGAGATAATCTATTGTAAGATTACCCCCCCTAAGAGTTCACAAGTAAAAGAGAGAGGACAAAGGGACACTATAAAGGCACAAAGCTGTGTAAACAGACGTTACTGAGTTGTGCAGTAAAGGTACCTTTCTACCCTGCATCTCCCGCTCCTGCACTACACAGAAGGTACATTTACAGTGGGCATGTAAACCATTTTCATGCAAACCACATTGACATGTAAACCATTTTCTCCTGCTTGAATCATGAAATCCAGCACATGTTTCTCCAGATTACACAACGTTTGATGCTTCTCTGATGTGTGCAAAGATGCTTGGTGGGGAGACTTGAAATCTCAGAAGAGTATTTATCAAACAGCTGAAACATGATTTATGCTTTCTATAATAATAACCATCAACTGAGTACAAATATGTATTGATTTTGGGTAAAGGATCAAATAAAAGCAGCTCTTTGTAGTGGACTTTTGGACCCTTACTACACATTCACACAAGTTAGACATTTCAAAAGGAGTAAGTATGCAAAAGCGTCCTCAAGTCTTCGAGAAAATGTATCAGACTGGTACTGCTTTTATTTGTGTTTGCCAAATATCTGAAAAAGAGGGTGGGTTGGACACACATAAATTAACAACTAAAATGCAAAGCAAGCTCTGAACAGGATTAAAATAAAACACATCCTGGTTGTGAGCAAGAGAAGTTTAATTTATAACAATAAGACCACATCAATTAAGAAACATAAAGGAAGGTCCCCAAAGTCATTCATAGTCAAAGTCACAAAAATATTTGGTACCTTAGAATCAGAATTCTTTGATTTGGCAGATCAGTAATAACCACACTCTCATATTTTCAACCAAACAAAAAAAAAAATAAATAAATAAAAGCACAAATACCCAATTTGGTCTCATTTGGTTAGACCCCACTTGTGAGATTAAAAAACAAAACATTTAACATTGAGAAAACTGTCAAGAATATAAAAATCAATGAGGTTGCTTTCTGGACCACTCACAGTACAAGCACTCTTCACACCCACACCCGTATCCAAGTCATAGTTCAGTCTTTGTCAGCTTAACTTCAGGTATCTCACATTCCTTTCTAAAATCACACCCATCCAGTAGATCAGCATAGTGGTTCCTAACCGTTTCATACAGTGGAGCTGGGTGATTAATGTTGGGAAAGAACATTGGATTCTCATTGAGAAAGAACTGGAGTCTGAGTCCATCGCTACACTCGTACAGGACAAACAGCAGGTTCGCTGAGTAAGGCACAATCCGGCTGGTGCGGAACTTCCGGCCGTGCTGCTGCGAGAAGTTTTCTGTGGTTAGTGGCGTTTCATCCTTGAAGAAACCCATCAGAGAGAGTAGAGGCAGCAGGGTCTCAGCATGGCCCACCTGGACGCTGACTGCCTTCGTGACTTCTCCAAACCTGACCAGTTAACAAGGACAAGATAAGACTAAAAGGAGCCAAGTGTGAAAAACCTCTATTGGTTCTATAAGGAACCTTTCAATGGACAAATCTTCTAAAGAACATAGTTAAAACCCCTTAATTTAAAAGGTTGATTAGGGAACCCAAAGTGGTTTGTAACGGGAACTTACCAAAAAAATCCTCTTCGGCACCTTTTTAACAAGATATCAGCGATATGACATTTTAACGTAATATTTCCAAAACAATCATTAACAGTAGATCGTTGTTGTTCATCTGTGCCAAGAAGCAGATATCATGTTCCACAAGCACTCTAACTGGCTTGACAGGTTGTAAAGAAGACAGGATGGTTGTCATAGTCTGAGTGCTCACAAAGTCAACATTCTATAATACTCTAGTCCTGGTTGGTAGACAGCAAAACCGGATTTGAGGTTCACTGTGCTTTGAGCTTGTAACTTGTCCTTCAGTTAAAATGTGCCTTCTTAATCCATTCATTTTGGTGTTTTGTTGGCCAAATAAAGTGTCCTTAAATAGCCTAACAGGGCTGTATGATCAGAGCTGGCCAAAATCAGAATCAGCAAACTCTTCCTCTGACCTGTGTTGCAATTTTATGATGAAAATAACGTAAGCCAGGTACATGCGTTAGCACTGCATGTGAATACTGCTGCATAATTAGGCTAAACACAGTAGACTTCCACACAGTAGGAGTAAGAACACCATGATGCATTCTGACTCCTTGGGAAAGACTCACAATAATATATTAACCTACGTCTGTAACATGAGTAGATGGTAAGTTGCCCTGGGAAGGAGTGTCTGTACAGATGTAACGTAAAAATGCTATTTAAACAGACAAGTCGTTTTTGGTTTAAGAATTTCAAATGTTTGGCAGAGTTTCATGCTAAAAAATGCTCAATAATGACCAAGCCCTTCCTCATGCAGAAGAAGTGAGCTCGTCAAACCCACAAATGCAACTTTAAAGTAAATGCCCTGTTAGGTCTAAAGTACAGTTGAGACAGACTTACCTATAATCATATGAAGCCTGGTCAAGTCGCCTGAAGAGGTCATGAAAGAGGGAACAACTTGATTTGCGATTGATGTCATAGCCATATCCCCTTTTCCAGTACTGCTTTAGATCGTTTTTATATTCAAGGACCTTAAAATGGCCAAAAAGACAGACGACAACTTTATAATACATCAGTTAATCAATCATTATCAACTTAAAATCAGACATTTGTACTTTATTAGCTTGTGTCCCTGATCACTGAACCATGTACCAGTGGGTGGGGGAAAAACTATATTAACCATTAATATCATGTTTCACATCCGCCTCCAACCACTGAGAGACATGCTTAGCTAGCTCAAAGACCCTCTTGATATAGTATTTTACTAGGAAATATGTGTACAGGAGAAAGATTTAAGAGCTTAAGAGTAGAACGTGCATACTTCTGCGTCTATTGTATCCAGTAAATTGCACCACGGGGAATTCTCAGACTTGATTGCAAACTCATAAGAGCACAGGAAGAAAGCTGCCTCAACCAAATCTGCAACAAAGTAAAATGACATTGTCATTAGAAGTATTATACTAACAGTCCAATTATATCAGTTATACTGATATCTAATGGTAGAAGACACATTTGCTTTAGTATTACCGAATAGATAAGAGTCCACACGAAGACAACATTAAAAAAAATTATAATAATAACCTGGTGTGATTTGGCTGTGTGGAATCTGCAAGCGACTGGCTATCCTCCTCCGCACTGCGTCCATCTCCACAGATGACTTGAAAATGTCAACTTCTTTCAAAGCTGTCTTGTTGTTCTCAACATCTTCAACAAATTTTTTGCACTGATCAAAGAATCTCATCAGCGAATCATTCACATAGTGTTTGAAACCCACACCTGTAAAGATTTCATAATCAGAAGTCAAACCAAGCTGTACAGAAATGACTCAGATTTGCATATTTAAGTACAATTTTAATAGATTTGTACTTTCCAGAGTAATTTCAATTAGGACAGCGTTGAGCAATGTCTGTTTATGAGATGTAAGTTTTTAACATTTTTAGGGCAGCAATGAGCAATGCTTGATTATTAGATGTTAAAAATGGATACCTTTAGAAGGCAGCAGTGAGTAATGTTTGGTTTCTTTTGTGTTAATGAATACCCTCTTTGAAGGGCAACAGCTATGAAGCAGAATTTGTACTTCAATAGTTGCACACAATAAACAAAAAACAGAATTTCACAATCTTGATAGGCCTTCTTTCAAATGATAATAGATTTTAGCATCTTAATGAGGGAATTGATTTATCTCTATGTTAGTGATTAAAATTTAGTTGCTGTTTCTTTTTTTGGCTTTCATGTTAGGGTTTAACCAAACATTTTATTTAGCTGATTCAGCACTTGGGCTGCTTTGGTTTTTGAAAGTACCGCTGTAGTTTAATTGGGAACCTAATAACTCAAGCTGTTTCTGTAATATGGTTTGGGACTGTTCTGCCTTCCTCTCATGACACCATGAAAAAGATAAATGAACCAAGTCATCAGAATGAACAAAGCAACAAACCTAACAGTTAGAACTACAGCTCCAATCCCTAATTTCAAATATATGAAAAGTATCTTGACACTCCTAGTAACTAGTGAATTCAGCTAATTTAAGGTGCCTAAAACACAAACTCCTTCTGCACACATGCTGCCCAAAGAATGGGACAGGAGTCACTATGTCCAATGCTAAATATCAGCTACACGGGTATAAAGTCCCACCCAAAGCATTGTGCTATGGAGCAGTGGAACAGTGTTACGTGGAAAAATGAAGCTCCATCCAGTAGAGGTAAATCAGATGAAATGTAAATTTGCAGTGTGGATTTGACTGCGTTTAGCAATGAGCATTAGTGAGGTCAGTTACTGATGTTGGCTGATTAGTTATGGATCTCAAACTCAAATCCAACCCAAAAGATACTGGATGGTGATTTCTCTACACACCTTGAGGTGAATTTAAGCAGGGAGATCACCAAACTGTGCTACATTAAAGGCTTCCCACAAGAGTGAAGGTTGTTACTGCAGCAAACGGGACAAACACGACTGTTTTTGTCAATGTCAATTAGGGTTGCACCGATACCACTTTTTTACAAACCGATACGAGTAC
>JBBIGA010117697.1:0-10262 GCA_037576975.1 Alestes dentex | reverse complement strand
ACACCGACTTGCAGGTTGTGCAGGTCTCCGTGCTGTTTGTGTGTCTAGAGTGAAGGATCTCCACACATGTGATGTGTCTGTCCCCTCTGCTGCCGTGTCTCTGGTCTTGTTGTGGTTTCGTGTTTTTATTCCACTTGCACTAACGGTACTGCCCTTTTTATGAAGGGACTATAATAATTGGTTAAGTCAAGGAGCGTGTGTCAGTGTCAGCCTATCAGTAGCAGAGACTGCAGTGTGTACACAAGCGCGCACAGAGAGAGAAAAACACACGACTAATCGACTTCTCTCAGGGGGCGTCGACTTGTGCCTCTGAAGTCGACTAGTCGACTTTTGTGTTAATGCCCTAATTCACACTGTGTGCTGTGGTGTGGTGTGTTTAAGCCACTTTACGTCACTTTCAGTGTATCAGTGTGAGTCCTGGTCTTGAAAGCACCCTGCTCAGCATAATGTAGTGTCTCCCAGCACACCTGATCCAGCTCATCTACTAATTAACAAGCATTTTCTAGCTTGAAGTAGGTGTGTGAGAGCTGGGAATGTCCTAGAATGTGCTGGTCATGGCGCTTTCAGGTCTGAGTTTGGGGATTTGTGTTATTTTTTTTCCAAATGTTCATTAAGAAGAGTTAAAAGTGGGACAAGAGTGTATTGGGTATCAACAAGTCAAGTCAAGTAGGTTTTTATTGTCATTTCTACCATATACACAGTACATAGTAAAAACGAAACAACGTTCCTCCAGGACCATGGTGCAACACAAGAGCAGAACGGAACACAACAGAACAGAAACAGAACACAAGTGCAAACAGGCCAGAACACAAGAGCAACAATACAGCTAAACAAGACAAGACAAGACAATGTTCAGTGCAAACTAAATGAAAATGTCCAAGTCGCAGAGTTGTCAGTTTTCCATGATGTCATTTATTTATCCGTTTTTTTTCCAGGTGGAAGAGAGGGAGTGATTAGCTGAATTTGAGCTGTAATTCTGTATGCAGGGACAGGCCACATGCTTTTTTCAGGCATGGGTGATGTGTTGCGATGACATCACTAAGTGGCGGTCACCATGCCAACAGCCTTACCGGTCTGAGCGACGTCCTAACGAGCAGGTCTTAATTAAGCTCCGACGGGTCTAACGGGAGTTTGCGAGAACTCAGAAAAGAAGCGAGGGAACGAAATTAGATGATGGCAGAGAGATGGGGGGGCTATGGTGGAAAGCTCTTAGCCCTAATGAGGGATTTAATAACGCCTGCCTTTAACAACCTAATCCCATAGCCACTGCCTCACAGTTTTCCTGTTTCTTTGTGCCTGCCTGTGTGCAGATGTAGACACATGCACAGCCAGCTGGACCGCATGTATTTTCATAATGACGTTCTCACTGCTGCCCTGTTCCTTCTGTTCCGCCCTATTCTTTTCTGTCGGAGTGAGTTATTTTCTGTTCTGTTCTATTATGTTCTGTTCTAGCGTGTTCTGTGCTATTATATCGTATTCTGTTTTATTCGATTCTGATCTGTTCTTATCTGTTCTATTTATTTTATTCGGTTGTATTCTAATGGCGTTGCAATTTCGTTTAGTATTTTCTTCTAATGGAAGACTCTGCCTTAGCGCTGCAGGACACTAAACTGAACTGATGGATCACCAAAGCGCCAGAGAGAGAGAGACAGACAGAGAGAGAGACTGGAAAGGCCACCCAAAGGGATTACTGATAGATCTACTTAGCACAAAGGAGACCAATCAGAATGCTTTCTCTGGACACTCTCTCTCTCTTGCTTGCTCTCTAAAAAATCAATTTCCTGGAGATTACATGGAATTTGCTTGCATCGGAGAGCCGATATCAATATGCGGGAGACTCCTGGAACTTGTTTGAGTGGTGGGACGCGTTCATTCTGTGAGGCAGTGCATGCATTAGAGCGATGATTCGGCCAAGAAAATGTAATTAGATGACATACAGTGTCAGAAACCGCATAAACAGGTTTATTGGAGATTATTTAACCGTCTGAGTGCCGGTGTGGAGAGTGGTGCCTTTCAGTCATGTTCACTTACTTCCCACTTATTGTAACCTGTTAGTCCACCTAGCAGACGTGAAGTTTTTCTAGTTCATCTGATGCTGCACGGGTTGTGTTGGTCATCCTCTAGTCCTTCATCACTGGTCAGTTTCTGGCCACCACACGCTATTGGCTGGTTAATTTGGTTGGTGGACTGTCCTCAGTCCAGCAGTGACTCTGAGCTGTTTAAAAACTCCAGCAACACTTTTATGTGTGATCCACTCACACCCCCGCATACATTACCACGCCACTACCATGTCAGTTCCACTGCTGTGCTGACAGTGATGACCATAAATGGGGTATATTGAGTGGCGCTAAAAAAATAATTCAAGTAATGTTCAGTAGAACATTTGAACATGAAAATATTTGACAGCCAAAGTAATTGTAGTGTTTGCTTCCTCTGCTCGCTTGCTGAGGTTAATCTGATTTTGGAAAAGTGCATGGAGAGACTGAACACAATCCGTCATGTATGATTTATTTCTGTATTACTGATAAGTCACCCAGTGGAGCCTGAAGATTCGGGTCTCTGCAAGGTCACAGTAAGAGGCAGGTCCTCCCACCTGAAGGTAAACATAAGCTTTTGTATTGATTTCTGTGGGATTCCATACGGACTAAGGCTGCATGTGGGGTGCTGGGTGTGTGTTGCTTGTTGAGTTGGGGTCTAGTCAATCCCTTAGAGCCAAAGCAGAAACACACTTGCTTTATCATTCTCCTCACCTCTGCTTGCTGTTCACCTGCTTGCCCACACTGGGGGTCTGCCCACACTGGGGGTCTGCCCACTTTTTCATGCCAGGACACACTTGTAGAGAGACTGTTGGTCAGGAGGTCCGCCAAAACTTTCAGTCCAACAGTGTCTTAGATAAAGGCTAATCATGTATGACTTGTTAATGAGATAATTAAGCAATTTTGCCACTAGAGGGAGTGTGTCACTGTGAATAACATCACGGCTGTGATTCGATCGCATTCGCAAGCTTTTAGAGGGTGGATCATTACTACCATGATGTTCTGCAACATAACAGTTCTGCAAATTAAAAGAGAAGTTAAGCAAAGAAAGCCTGAAACCTGTTTTGCTGTCAAAAATACAGTGTTTTGTGTTAGAAATCAAGCCATAAACTGTCACAATTTCAGACCGAACTAATCTTTTTCAGTTTTTATCAGCTTTAGGCCTCGTCCACACGGACGTTCAAATTTTGGATAAATTATGTGAATGCCATACGTGTTTTTGTTGTGTTTTGTAGCTGCGCTTGATTGATTTCAGTGAGGCGTTATATTGGCGTTCGTTTGACGCTGTTTAACGCCAGCCTGCAACACAATGTGTAGTTTCGGATATTTACCTGTGGGGGCAGTATTCTGTCCAAAGTGTTTACATGTGGGTCGTCTTTGTGGGTAGTTCTGCATTGAAAACATGGATCCCTGTTCTTTGTTAAAACTAAGAAATACAGCATCATAGACAGGAAAGGAATAAACATCGGCGCCGATACAGGGTTCACCTTTGAGTCATGGGACATAATCAGTCCTCCAAAACGGCAACCGGACGACATGCACATGAAACAGCAGCGTTTTCTTTGCGTTCATCGGGATTTCGGCAGACATTGACGCCAAGAAAACGTTGCGTGCAGTGTTTGATGCCGTCTGAACGCGCAGCTGACCAAACGCCCGTGAACATGGAAGGAATTTCATGGCTCATACTGTTTGCTGAATTATTATAATAAAATGATAATCCCTTATATTTAAAAAATAAACTACAAAAAAGGCTGATACAAGGATTACTAATTAAAATGATAAAATAATCACTAATAAAATAATGACTAAGAAATAATTTCATGGCCTTTTTTCATGGCCTTGTTTGAAGTATTGTTTTTTTTACATTTTTGTTAAATAAAACATTTTAAATACTTTTTTGATGTGTAGTTAATACAAGCACATCTCTCTCTCTCTTTGTATGTGTGTGTATATATATATATTTTTGCAGGAGTGAGAGGTGGGCTTCTTGTTTGGTCCTGTCTGATTTAAGGTCTATACTCTGACCTTCACTTCTCATAGTCAGGGGCCAAAAAATCAATAGCACTACAACACGCAGCCTGCAGTGATACACAAGCAGCGCAAAAATCAGATGTGTGTAAGAAAGTGACAGCACATGCTCATCTTCAGCTTTACTAAAAGAACTTCAAAAAGCAAACAGAAGGCAAATCCAGTGGAAAATCCATTTTCACCTCAGTTCTGTACTAGTCTAATGAGACGAAGCTTAGATATTTTTGGTCTTTTGTTTTATTTAGCATATTTTTACATGATGTAACTTATAGGGTTTCTTGGATTTTTGATTGTGCACACAGAGCTTGTAGCCAGCAATCTCCATAGAAAAGCATTGCCAAGAAAAAGCAACCACACATGAATTTAAGGTCACCGTGACCAATCCCAGGTGTCGGAGAGGTGTGAAGCCCCCCGGCATTGGGCCGTGGAGCAGTAGAGTGCACAGATTAAGGCTGACTAAGTGGTAAAACTACTGAATTTTCCTCTGACTTTTTCAAATGTGCCCATTAAATAATAGAACCTCCTGAATTAAAGCCTTAAATTTAAGAGAAGTTTAAGGGGTTTCACGCGGTCTTAAATATCATTTTGGTAAAACCAAGGGGTCGGTTTCACAAATTAACAGGCACTTAATTCAAATGAAGGGGTTTGGTGTATTTTCAGGGGTAAATTAAGGGAGGGTTAAGCACATTTTAAGTACTTTGAGTTTCGTAGTGCGTGCAATCACACTTTGCATTTTCTTACACAAACGCATCTAGTTTAGTGAGTTGTTTTACAAACGTCCAGCAAAAACGGGTTTAAATATAATATGAAATGTATTAGAAGGCCTCATTCGTGCCCGCCATTACCATACATCCAGACATCCAATCATAAATGGGCAGAAAATGTTTCACCATCATTCTTCTAGTCACGAAACCCTATCATTTAGTGCAATTGAGGCATATTGAAATGTCTCTCCTGATGGTCGGGTCACTAGAGGTCAGTGTTAATTCCAGGTGTGAGTCGGGCCTGAGAGGAGGTCAGCCGTCGTATATTAGAATAGAAACACCCACTCGTAACTATATGCAGATTACTGTTCTGAATTATGGGCTCCGGAGTCTCTCCAGTTAATGAAAGAATGGCTTTTCTCTATTAGACAGGCTTCTGGACGGGCTGAAGATTCCTCCATTGTTCTAAAGGTCATTTAGCAGCTCTGTGGACTGTCCTGCTTTGATGATGTCGGGATGGGGGTTTGTGCGGGCCAGCAGTAAACAGAATGGGGCAGTGGGCACTTTGATTGCTTGGGTCAGGCCAGGCTCACACCGGAGAGAGGGCCGTATTAAAGTTAAGTGCGCAATTTAGAATATTACCTCCGTTTTTCTGTGGCAGGTCCATAAATTACGTCTTTCACTGTTCTCTTCTGTTCATTTTATTCCGTTCAGTGTCCTCTCTCTCCTCCCTTTCTCTTTTTATTTTCCTGTCTCTCCCTATGCCCCTTTTTTTCTGTCTTCCTCTCCCTTTCTCTTTCTGTTCCTCCTTTTCTTCTCTCCATACTCCCCATCTCTCTTTTTCTGTCCTTCTCGTTCTTTTTCCCTCTCTACCTACTCCCTGTCTCTCTCTCTCTCTTTCTATCTCCAGCTCTCTCTCTTGTCTTTCTTTCTGTTTCTTTCGCTTTTTCCTTTCTTTCCCTACTCCTCATCTCTATCTTCCTCTGTCTTTCTTACTTATCCCTTTCTCTCTCTCAGTCTCTCAGTCTCTCTTTCTCTGTCTCTCTCTCTCTCTCTCTGTCTCTCTCTCTCTCTCTCTGTCTCTCTCTCTCTCTCTCTGTCTCTCTCTCTCTCTTCCCCCTCTCTCTCTCTCACACACACACACACACACACACAGCTTGTTGTTCAAGGCCACATGTGCTATTTCTGAAGCGTGTGTCTTTACTGGCCACTTGTATTCTATTCACTCATTAAAGTCTCCTGCCCTTGATAGCACCTCTTTTCTTTTACAGCCGCACTCAGTAAAAGTAGCTTCAGAAGCTCTATTGTAATCAGTGCCCTCAGGGAAATGTGCTGGCGCCCTGTTTAAGATTTGTCCCCCATGCTCTCCTCCTGACAGCAGCTTGGGCATCAGTGGCACTCAAGTATCCTCTACATTACTTCAAATGAAAGTGCCAGAGGCTTCTTTAAAGCATATAAAGGAACCACTTTTCAAAGGAGATTTTTGTAAATCGCATGTTCTTTATATGTATCGTTCCTAGCAATGGATATCTGAGCCAAGAATCTTTATTTTGAAGAATGCACAGACCTCACAGCTTCTTTAACTCTTATCTAGTAGCTAACCGCAGGTGGGGTCAGAGTCAGACCATCCATTTCATACTTGAGCAGACCTCTAATGCACAGACAAGATTACCAGCCAAAACATTCATGTTCTGTAGTGTGTTTTTAATTCCTCTAAAATTAGTAGTTAAAATTGAAACTATTTATTTATTTTAAATAAATAGTAAAATTCTAAGGTGAAAACATATTTTAATATTCGGTGCAGTATGTGTGTTTTCAGATTTTTGATTGGGTGATCAGGGGTCAAGCATTGATCGTTTAAAAAAAACGCTTTATGTGGTCGAGTAACCCTTTGTTATGTATGGAGAGAGAGAGTGGATGGTCAATTCTCCTTTAAAATGTGTCAGAGAGACAGTCTGTGACATCATGGCTATGGAGTAAGAAACAAACAAGTAGCAAAACACACAGCAGGCTCATAAACAGGCTTCAAGACACTAAAGCCCAGGTCAGTTATAAAAAGGGAGGTGTGCTACTGTTTGCTGTGGTTTAATTAAAAATAATTCCCTGAATTGGGGGAATTTATGGTTAAAAACGCATTCAACATTCTTAACCATAAATGGCTTGGTAAGAGCCGGTGTGTTCACAGCAGTAACACTCTGGGCACTGAAGAGAATCTGAAGACTGCCCATTCAAATCGGCGGTGCGTTTTTTTTTTTTTCCGGTTTGTTTGTCTCCAAACACTGGTTTTATAGCTACCACGCAGTCACACTTTGCATTTTCTCCTGGAAATGCATCTAGTTTTGGTTGTCAGTTAATAGGGAGGTAATTATATCTTTTAGGGTTTGTTTTATTTACAAAAAGAGTTTATTTTTCACTCAGTTTTAGTTTTTAGTTTTGAAATGAATTTTGTCTGAATGCAGCCTGAACTCAAAGTAATGAGCGTTGCAGATGTGATGAACTAACCTGATAACAATTACAGTTTTTCATGTAGTTTTTGACTTTTTGAAAAAGGACATTTTTCTTTTTGTTGCAATAAATCGTCAGCTTTTTGTTCGCTTCACTTCAAATTTTTCATTCATTCTAGGAATTTTGTGATGAAAAACCTGCCCTATTGTGTGCTCTGATAGATGGAGTAGCATGCTGAGCAGTGCCAAATGTCTGCTGTCAGTGTGGAATACTGAAGCTTAATGCTGAGCTACTGTGTGATAAGGCACTTTGTAGACCTTGTTCAGATATATTACCCAAACCCTTGACTGCACACCGTCTTTATATATCACCCAAAGTCTCTAACCGTGTGAAAACCAGCACACTTCCAGCCAGCGCTTCCAATCAGTCTTATCTGCCCTTTGTTTCCGACTCGAAACCCTGTTTGCAGCTCTTCATTTCTCGGAAGGTGACCACCCGAGAAATGAATGAAAATGTTCAAATCACTCTCGGATCCTGTATTGTATTTACGAAAGTGCAATTGTTAGGGTGAGTAAAGAGTCGTGCTCCGAGCTGCAGAGCCAGAGAACTCGCCCATTAATATTAATGCATTCGTACTCAGACGGGAGCCTGTTTATTGAAAAGCAATTATCCCTTTCCTCTTCATTCCCTCCCTCTTACTCCCCCTCTTGAGCCATTGTGCCTTAAATTACACGTCCGTAGAGCGATGTTGTCTCTCTCTCTTTTTTGTTTTTTCCCCTCTCTATTCTCTATCCCGTTACTTAGAGTTCTGTATATTCTCAAATGTCATCTGTGGACCGCCTAACCCTCCACGTGCGAAAGTGTGTTTGGTGAAACATCTACACATGTAGCAGGTATGATTAATCTGATGGCTAAGAACACAGAAGACCTCAGATTTTTTTCTTGTAAGATTCTGTCACATAACCATCGGAGAGCTATGGAAAAAATTAACAATGAGGGAGCTCAGTGCTTTCTGTAAATTTCTGCGTAAGTTAGTTGTTGTGTAATCCAGAGCCAATTTCTAAGGCATCCAAGCACTGTTCTTTTCACTGCATCAGAAATGACCAAAAAAACACATGTGGGTGTTCTTATTGAGTGAGCGATGAGACGAAACATGAGGCTGCCAGACACATTTACAAAAATGAGGGAAAATGTATTTAACATAAATAAATGAAACAGCAGCTCTCCCTTAGTTATAAAGTGAACAGGTGTCCGACAACTCATCTGTAATGAAGTGATGTGTCTGGCTTAGTTAGCTAATCATGTACTGGAGCTACATGTAAGTTATAAGTGAAGCTGCTGAAGCCCTGCTGCACATTGCACCAGTTGGAGACCCAAGTTGCAGCAGAAAAGGTGTAACAAGCGTAGACCTTTGACTCTTTATCTGCTGCCAGCTATGAGTAAAAGTTAAAATGTTGTGAGCTGATGCAACACTTTTAAAAGTTTCACCCAGAAAGTCAACATCAGGTAAGTTCTGTTGGGGTAATTGGCAACTGTGTCTGTAATGTAAATATAGCCATTTAACTTGGCCGTCTTCTCAGTTTTGTTGGTGATTGTTAAGTTGTGGTAAATTCATTCATCCCTCTATCTATCCCTCTCTCCTTTCATTCATCCAACCATTTTCTGAACCTCTCTGGAGTGCGCTCTGGAGGTTGAAATGCAGAGAAACCCTAGACGGGTCACCAGTCCTTCAGAGTGCAGACACAGAAACAGGCACACTCACTTTTACACCAAGGGGCAATTTAGCATCTCCAGTTCTCCTGTCAGTGCGTTTGGACTGTGGGAGGAAACCCAGAGTACCCCGGAGAAACCTCCCCACACTCACAGTGGTAAATCTGAAAATGAAAAAAGTTGCCCCTGTGATCGGAAGGTCATGGGTTTGAATCCCAGGACTGCAAGGGGCACCGCTTGAGTAGGGTACCGTCCCCACACACTGCTCCCCGGGCACTGCGTTGCTGGCTGCCTACTCTTTTACTCTGGCAAATGGGTTAAATGCAGAGAACAATTTCACACTGTTCACACTGTGTGCTGTGGTGTGTTCACGCGTGGATATAAGGGCCGCTCTATTATTATTATTATTATTATTATTATTATTATTATTTTATTATAAAGCTATTCATGTACCTTACCTCCATGAATGGCTTTTAGAAAAATAACTGTGTTATATATGATTATACGACAAGCCAACACTCTTAGTGTAGACATTAAAGAATACATGGGGTGGATTAAAGTTGAAATGTTTGTAAATGTTTTTTTTTGTTGTTGTTGTTGTTGTTTATCGTGGTGTATCACAGTCTGCCCAGGCCGAGTCTTTTGTAGAACAATGGGTACTCAGCATGTGTGCCTTTTAGTTTCAAGCTTAAAAGAAACTGGTAAATTCTACCACTTGAGGGGTCTTCTTCCTGAGCTCTCAAAGCAATAAACAGGGCCATCAGATTTAGTATGATGGGTTAACCATGTTATAAAGATGTTTTTTTATTTATTTGTTTATTTATATATTTATTTATTTATTGGCATTTGATGTGAATATGCCTTTAGGCCAAAATCTTATCTCATTCTAATGCAGTGTCCCAGGCAACCAGCAGAGTATTCATAACCATTTAGTGAAATAGCTTTCTGTGGGGACGATTTAAGAAGCATTAAACAGCGCATCTGGTTCCTATGAACACCATCCGAGCGATTCTGACTTGGTTGGTTTCTCTAGAATGGAGCCTTTCACATCAAACCGTTCTGAATAACTTTGTTTACATCTTAACGATTTGTCAATTTTGTTCGAAAATCTCTGAAATTGTAACTTATACATAGGGATCAAATTTTCTTACCCATAGAGTCTTCTTCTTCTTCTTCTTCTTCTTCTTCTTCTTCTTCTTCTTCTTCTTCTACTTTTGGCTGCTCCTGATTAGGGGTTACCACAACAGATCAGCCGTCTCCATTTCCCTCTGTCTTCCTCTCTTACACCAACTGCCTGCATGTCCTCCCTCACCACATCCATAAGCCTCCTGCTAGATCT
>JBBIGA010117696.1:0-10263 GCA_037576975.1 Alestes dentex | reverse complement strand
TTGCTCCGCTGCCTGTGTGTGACGTCATCACGACTAGTCGACTCGACTTCGACTATCTTGCTGGATTAGTCGACTTGTATATATGTATATATATATATATCCATGTGTGTGTGCAGATATATATATACACACACACATATACTTGTATATTTTTTGTATAGTGTACAGTTCTTTTATTATATTGGACAGTTTTTTACTGAATTTGCTGCTTCTACTTTCTTCTCTCGTTCTGTCCACTTCGCTGCTGTAACAATGCAAATTTCCCACCTCTGTGACTAATAAAGGTATATCTTATCTTATATGACTTTTATCCTGCTTGGTAGTTTAGCTTCTGTGTGTGATGATTTGATGAGGAATAGTCTGTAAGCACTCAGAGCTTCAGGGGAGTCATTTGAAAAGCCAGCATTGGTGCAGCCTGTAAATATTGTTGTAAGTGTTCTGCCTGTTTTATTTGGTAATTAACCTTTGGAAGTGTGTAGTTTAGGAGCTATAGTGCTATTTTCAAGCAGCAGGAATGACACTGCTGTCTACCATTCGCTAGAACATACCCATGTATTTACAAATGAAAGTATTTACAGATGGCATTTTTCCAATTGTTGTTAGGAGACTGAGAATCAAGTAAAAAACTAACAGTGTTAGATGTGTCCAGTGTGTATATATATATATATATATATATATATATATATATATGTGTGTGTAGACTTGATCATATAGACTTGTGACTTCAACCATAATGCTAAGTTGAAGATTGTGAATTTTATTCCTAAAATGTTTATATTTAATGGCTGAAATGAATAGGGAATGAACAGAATTATCATCATAAAAGTTAATAAAGGAATTCAGATGGCATTTTTCCATTTTTCATTCACAGATGCTCTCTGTACTAAATGTCACTCTAGAAGTAATACAGAAATACAGATCCATTTGTTCCTTTTTTTCATTACTTTGTCAGCATTTTTAGATGATTTGTGTGTTCGTATCCTGATGTTTGAGTGTGCTTGGCTAAACACTCCACTTCTGTCCTTATCATATCACTCCATGTTGAGCGTTAGACTGCTAAAGTCTGTTTGCATGTCATTCTAATGTTTGAGGTCAAGCGTGCCTCATCGTCCTTCAGAAAGCTACTTAACACACCAGGGGAAAAGTGAATCTTCTTTAGTCACAGCTGAATTTGCTAGTCATGGGGAGCGAGTCTCACATATTCTACTGGGTATTATAGCACATAATCCTCAGATGGAGTGAGGAGTGGTCAGCAGTGGTTACCTGGGCTTAAATCAGGGCCAGCAGAGGGATGAGGTCCCACAGAGATGCCCTTTAGCGCACAGTCCAGTCAGCAAATCATCACAGCACATGGTGAGATCAGATAAGTAAGTTTCTTGATTTTCTGCAGAGGTAGATCATGTATATGGAGTAGATGGAAGGCTCTTAAACAGGATTATGGAAATGTGTCAAATAGTACATACCTAGTTAAGGCAAAGTAAAAGTGATGTGCCAGCAACAATTTCCCAAAATATCTAAATAAAATTGACTAACTAATTAAAATTAACAACTTATCCTGTTATTGCTTTTTAATCCATAGAACACGCGCAACAAATGTAAAATTATCATCATATAGCAAAGCAGCTTCCTATATAGAAGTTCGCCCGGTTTGTATTGATGCTCGAGGTGCCAGCTGTCATGCAGAACCAAAATTATTATAATTGAAAAACATGCAATAATAATACTGGGCCTTTAAAAATGGTGTCCCATTCATATGCCTATAAAGAATAACATTTCTTTTATTTGAAGTCTTAGAAACAAACAGAAAAAACACAAGATCTTTGAACCCAGGAGAACTTTCAGGATAGTCTCCACCCACAAGTGGACGGGGAAAACCCACAGAGGGCGGGGCTCCGGAGAGGCGCGCTGAGAGAAAGAGCAGCAAACAACGATTGTAGGAGAACAAACACCAGTTCTAGACTGTTTTACACCGGTTATATTTACTGAAATCAGAGTTTACTGATACACTCGGAGTGTTAAGGGTACACTCTACTGTTTAGTTCACCAGTAATGAGACTTTTTGGTGTTGAAATCCAACAGATATGGATATAAAAAAGGAACAACAGCTGAAGAACAGAATGTTGACTCGAATTTGAAAGCGTGTGTGAGTTTATTGGATGAACCATAAAGGAATTACAGCTCCTTTTTGTGCATACATTTCTGGGGGACTGAGAGCAACAGATTAACATGATTTCGAATAAAATAGTTTGGTACTTGGTTACAAATCCAGTTTATGGCTGCCTGATGTTTGCAGCTGGACTCTCTCTAGTATTTTCTGTTGTTATTCTATGCCAAGCCTGTAAAGCAGTCATTTCCATGTCAGTGGTTCAGAGACTTTGAGGATAAAAGTATGGAAATTATATGTAATAAAATGTCAACTGGGTGCTGTTAGATGTCCGTCCAAGATGGAACCGCTGTCATTTTATAAGGTATGTTTTATTTTATTTTATTTTTATTTTATCAACTTTATGACTCCACATCATTCCCGGCTGTGGAGGCTGAGGGTCTTTATGCATTGAGTCTACATTTCATTACAAGACAAACTTTTGCAGACACTTTTATCTAAAGTGAGTTATCAATTTGAGTAAACACTCAAGTTTCAGGACAGCGTGAAAACCAGAGGAGAGTATTAAGTGTTAAAATCTTTATGTAAGAGTAGTGCAGGAACTCTGGTTTCCTCCCACAGTCCAAATTGCAGATATTAAATTGCTGCTAGGTGTGAGTGTGTTTATCTGTGTGCCTGCCCTGTGGTGGACTGGCGACCTGTCCAGGGTGTTTCTTTCCCCTATGAGCCCTGGGATAGGCTTCAGCACCCCCCGGGACCCTAGTTAGAATTAATGCCTCGGATAACGAATGGACGAAATTTTGACAAAATTCAGGCAGAATGAAGAATGCCATTTGTAGGGGTGTAACGATACAGTCAATTCACAATTCGGTTTGAAAGATGATTCAAGGCTCATGGTTCCATACACTCGCAATATTACATATATATAACAAAGTAAGACTGAAAATAATTCTGTATTCTCCAATTTTTAATGAAATGTGAATTAATGAGTTACATAAATGGGCTGGACTTGGTTGTTTGAAGACTGTAAAGAATACAGTCACATCAATTATCATTATTTATAGACTGTTTATTCTCCACAATGCATTGGCAGATGTCCATGATGTGTACTGTCTTGGTTTTGCATGCATTGTTACACCCTTAATCCTTAGACAAGAAAAGGGCTCTTCATGCATCAGCCTAAATACTGCCCACCACAGAGATATTGCTCTTACTGTGGGACGAAGCTGGTGTTCTTGATTAAACTGCTTGCGTGATGATAAATGATAGCTTGATTGTAGCTTGATAAATGATAGCTTTTGCCCCTTGACAAAAGGTCAGTTCAAGCACAGAACGTGTTTTTAGAATTGAACTGTTTTGCCTATCCTATGTTCAGTAGTGTTGCATAACTAGACATTTTGTGTGGCCTGAAATCGCATTCTCACATTCTGTGCTGAGGAACAGGTGGACTGGCTGACCAAAGCAGTCGAAATGGGATGTGGTCTGTCTAATCAGCAGCAGGATTGGAAAGACCACCAAAATCCACCTGCTCCTACTGCCAGGGCATCTCTCCCGGTCACATACACTCACACGCGACCAATGATGGCCTTCTTCCATTTCCCTCCGACTCCACCAAATGTTCCTGCTGTTCATTGATCTCCCTTTAATTAGGAAATTAAAACAATGAATGCAATCAATTTTTCATATCTCAGCTTCATTTTCCATGTGTTAATCCATTATTAGTCAGCTGAGCAGAACATTTTTGTTGAAGAGGCCACACAGTGTTTACATTTGTGTGGAACTTTACACCATGCAGATAAGATGATTTACTGAGACCACATATGAGGCTCAAGTTCATTTCCTTTACAAAAGAGGACATACTGGCCTGATCTACTGCCTGTCCTTGCCCTGCATTTCTTCAGCAAATCAGTGCCTGACAACACCGCCTTCATGTATAAATAGTGTATAATTTGTTGTTATGGAAACAAAATGAAAATGTATTGATGCCTTAGTGTTACAAAATGAAAGTCATTTATAAATTGGATATATTTGGTACTGAAAATGTAATTTTGTAGGGTCTACATTACAATATCATTATAAATGGAGCAAATGTCCATCACATTAACATAAGGGCATCCTTCATAAAACAGAGGAATGTACTTCTTAACAGGGGCACTGATGACACAAAGGAGATACACCATGGATGTGGAATGGGCATAAATTGTAATTAACACACACACACACACACACACACACACACACACACACACACACACGCACATGTATATATTGTGAATGGAACTTTGCTTCCTTATTTTTGAAATACATCATTTGAAAATGTCAGTCTGTGTCAAGATTTATTCATTTCATGATGAATAAACAAATAGAAATGGTCCAAAATTGCATATATATATTTATATATATATAGAGAGAGAGAGAGAGAGAGAAAGAAAGAGAGCATGCATATTTGCCCTTGTATAGATCATTCATTCCTACATATTATGCATTCCTTTCTCAAATCAAATCATTCCATGAACTTTTGAATTCGGAAGTATTTCCATTTAGTCCGCCAGTCATTGTAGAGACTGGACTTTTTTACCTCAACAGAAAATGTCTCTGTAGTCAGTGCTGACAGTTTGTAGCCTTGTAATAAAGTAATAACAAGTTAGCATCAATTGTGCAGTGATGACATAGAGAGTCCAGGCTGTCTTCTATCATCAGTGTTTTGCAGAAATGTTTGGAGGTCAGACGAAGGTCCTTCTGCAGGCCTGATAAGGAGCTTTGCTCGGCTGTCTTATCCACTGGGCTTGCGCTGACCTCTTGGTTTAACAGTGAGCTACAGACCCATCGGCTGGAGCTTCCAGGCCAGTGGACTGATCCTAGGATAAGAGGTGAGGAGTGCTGTAAGAGAGAGCGAGAGATCTGCCAGGCCAGGCTGGTAGTCTTCTGTCAAGGCCACGCTCGAGCGGCGCTTTAATTCAGCACATTTTGGTCGATGCAGAAGGCTCCTGCTCTGACAGATTGGTTCTTTACCTGTCACTGTATGCAAACCTGTAATGCAGAAATGTTTTGAGTCTGCCTCCTCCTGTGTTCCTGCCCAGACAATTTGGCAATGCTGCCAAACATGGCTCACACGTAAAGACAACCTGTCAGCCTGGCTGTGCCCATCACAATGGAAAATAAATGGTTGCCACTTTCTGAGATGGTGGATCAGGGGGTTTCTCTTAGATCATCTGCTCCGTCTAGATGTATGATTACCATGTATCTACATATAGTGTAATACAATCTGTCCAGAACCACGAATGTGAGGGTTATTGTCTATTCCTGTTGTCTTGAGAGGAAAACGTTTCATTGGAATTGAGTAAAAAGGTCTGTTTATTTGCAAATAGGCTACAGTAATGACTGCTATAATTAAGGCTAAAGTGATTTTAGTCAGGAAGGCTAATGAGTTTAAATGTGGGTAGAATTCTGTCTTTTAGCTTTGTGATCATGGTCATACACATGGTTTTAGTAAGGTCAAGCTCATTCGGAAGGTTCAGGGAAATTTTGTTTACCTAATCTACATATTTAAAACATTTGGAGCACAACATTTGGATACCAGCAGCTTAAAACCATGTCAGCGCGCAGCAAATGAGTAAATGATCTGTCAAGCAGTAATGCATGAGAATCGGGTTAAATGTTGCAATAAATGATCTACATTACAATCTGGAAACACTGAAGAGGCTGAAATGACCATGAAACATCTGAAAATGAATGTTGATGATGTTTAATTAAATTGTAAATGGAAATCCCCACTACAGCCACTGAAATCTAATCATAACCAAAGTCGATTTTGTATTTATACAGTAATGCTATATTATGGCACTTTCATTCATTGTGTCATTGTGTCATTGAAAACTGAGCCTGTAGGTTCCACCGTTGTTATCAAAGAACTCATATCTCTCAGGTAATTAATCCAGCTTTGTTTGAGTGTGATCAGTTCAGTCGCTTTCTGTTTGGGTTGAACAGCACAGGCACATCATGCTAATCCTCTTTTTCCTACAGTGGGCAGAACCGGATCTTCGTCTCTCATCTCCATCGCTTTCTCTCTTTCATTTTCTCCCAGTCCCCTCATTCTGTCCCCTGGCTCTTCCCTTCCCAGAGCTGAGCCTGGATTGAGTCAGTCTTTTTGGTTTTGTCAATGAAGAAAGTATACACAGGGTCAATGAATATTTAGCTCGCAAGTGTTAGAAGCCTCCACTGGGGTAATCTTGCAATGAAAGGAAAAATATATAGAGGGTAGTTCATTTGGTAGCACTGTACAATAAAAATCTCCGTATAAATGGTTTATAAATGATTAATAGTCAGACTGTTAATGAGGTTGTAGACAGTTTATAGATCATTAATAAGCAGTTATAAACAAGTTATAACAGCTGCCATGCATTGATACAGGCTCACAATTTGACATGGCCTAGTGTTTTGATGGTAGCAGCATGTTAAGGAAGACCTGATGAAGCTGACAGTTTAACATTCTGCCCGAGAACTAACAACTAGCAAGATCTGAGACCTTCCAAATAGTGAGCCTGCATCGGTGTATGACAGCTTATAAACTGTCTACAACCTAATTAACAACCTGATTACAAATCACTTATAAACCCTTTATAAGGGAAGTCTTATGATAAAGTGTTACCATTTGTTTTAACATTCATATCAACCCTTTACACAAACTAAATAGGAAGAAAAGCAATATCTTCATTGAAAGTTTGCCAGTCTGACATGGATGGATGGAATTAATGTTAGGTAACTAGTAAATTCACTTAAGTGAAACTAACTAGTCAACATCACGATGGACAGCCACGGTGTAACATGATGCCACTGCACAGGACCTATGATGTCTGGGAGTGAATGGGATCAAACTACAAACAGCCCGCTAGTATAATTCTGTGGTGAACTGTACCACACTTCAGCACATTCAGCAGCCGCTCCCGACCTCGGTGACCTCAGTGGTGGGTGCAGCCATGTTTGTGATGATTCCACTTGCTTCAGGAATTCAAAGCTAATGCAGAAGTAAGGTCATCCGGCACAGCATCATGCTGAGACTTTCTGATGTGCAGCGGCTTATAATTTCTTCACACACACCCACACACACACCATTTTACATCCTCACCTTTATAAATGAATAAAGGACCAAAAATCTAGTGTTCAAAAGATTAGATTTTAAAATTGTCCCTAGTAAAACATGAAGACATGGAATGTGATAAGTGCATATGTGCTTGTCTGTTTCTTTGTTTGTTTTTTATTGTAGTTGTAGTACACATTTGTTTGTTTGTTTACTTATTTATTGCTGACCATTTTTCACGGTTAGCGGGACACACTGCAATTCTGCCGGTCAGAGGCTCTTTGAGTTTATTTGAATAGCACAGTATTATCTTAACTGTGTCAAATTATATTCTTGAATTCTAAGAAACCGTGAAAAGATGAAGAAAAAAAACTCAAGTCTGCTACAGCATGTCTAGATTATAATGTTTAGCGTAACAAAAGATAAACAGTATTAATAATTGAGCCACTGCTCCATGCTTTCATGAAAACAAACTCATGACCATTAGTTTATTTAAGGGTCTCACTGTTTGTTTCATTTGCTCTCAGAACAGTCAGCAGGGAACTGGTTTCCAAAATAATTTATAATAAATAAAACTTTCCAGAATGTGGCCTTTGGGGGAAAGTGAATTCTCTCAGTTTATGCGGTGGGTTTCCAGTGGTGGAATGATTTCAGATGTTGGTCCAATGTGTTTTCTTGGTTTAAATCTTTTTTTTTTGCCACAACATTCTCAGTGTTTCTGTGCACTCCTCTCTTTTGTCTATTTTTGCTGTTAAAATGAAAAAATGTAACCATTGCTATATCTGTGGTCCCATCCAGAGGTGTTGTTAGGATCTCCAAACAGCTTCAATTTATCACTGAGGAAGTGGTTCTGACAATTTGTTGACTTTGTATTGATTTTGAGCTTTGATTTGTTATCAGGGGAGGCAGGGGGGACTTTGTGTGTGTCAATTATTTAGACAGACAGCTCAAGAGAAATGCATACTGGGTATTGCAGTGCAAAAACAGTGAGAGATTGGTGTTGTAGAATAAGATAAGCCTTTAACCCTTAGAACTCAGCGTGTGTTAGTAAAATCTCTGCCGCTCACCAGAACCCGTCCCTCTGTGGGGTTTCCCCACCCAGTTGTGGCCGGAGACTATCCACCCAGTTGTGGCCGGAGACTATCCTGAAAGTTCTCCTGGGTTCAAAGATCTTGTGTTTTTCCGTTTATTTCTAAGACCTAAAATAAAAGAAATATGTTCATTTTTGTTCTTTATGTTCATTTTAAAATCCCCAGTAGTGGTTATTATTATTGCATGTTTTTAAAAGTAAAATAACTTTGGTTCTACAAGACGCAGGAACACCAAACAAAGCTAAGCATGATGTCCGACACCTCAAGCATCAACACAAATGGAGGGAACTGGGGAAGCTGTTTTGCTGTGTTCACCATTTGTTGCGTTTCTGGTATGGATTTGTATGACTCATGTTCTAAGGGTTAAAATGAATGGCCCTCAAACAGCATAATGAAAAAAAGAAACTATTCATCTACACCTGACTGTCTCATCTTGGTGGAACTGTTCTGTTACGTTTGGCTCATTTGCATCGTGTATATGCTTCTCCCTTTGACAATGATGGACTGCTTATCATTTCCCATCACTCTCAGCTTATTCATTTTAATCACAGACACGATCTGGTAGGTTATATCATCAAAATGATAAATGCACAGTGTTGTCCCACTTTCCTTAAGGCAGTAAAACATGCTAAAGTATGTGCGGTAAGGAGCCGTACTGTTAACTGCAGTGAACAGACCAAGAACAGCACTTCTTTTCGCTCTTTCAGCGTTAGTGTAATCTTCACAGCACCAGCGTTGTAGGCCTAAACACGCAGTAAATAAACTAGCGGCGAGATGAGTCCGTTTGAGTGCAAAACAGTGGTATGTGTCACAGGTTGATGTGACAAAAAATAGAATTCAGCAGTAGTTGGTTTTTATTCAACCATCAAAACATGTTGGTGATGTTCAGACACTTTCTAAAAACAGCCAATCAGTGGTAAAACCATAAATGTTGTCGGAAATCTCGCAAATCCTTGATGGGAGCCGGTTCTAACACTTCTTTATAACTTATTATCGACAAACACAGATTGCAGTCTGTGAACGTAGCATAGATTATTATGTACTGTTTTTATTACTGTGAATCTGGGTTTACTGGTGTTCATTTGAACTTAATGACAAATGTACATCATTTGAGTCTTTTCCAATTCCAATACACAGTGACACCAAGCCGGGAGGGTGAAGGGCAGCATGTGCTTCCTTCAAGTCATGTGAAACGGCTGCTAAAACAGTATCACTGTATAGCTCAGCACGCTTGGAGGAGAATACTAGACTCCAGGCCAGCTAACAGATGCTTGGATTGGTTAGAACTACACTGAGTGATGGGGGAGAGGGAGGGCCATCCTCCTCACCCAGAGAGAGCCAGGATGGTTTCGCTTTCTTGGACTCTGTGGCATCGCAATCTGTTCACAATATAATCATACTTTATTATATATTAAAAATCTCTTTCTCTGCTTAAACACAAATATTATATTGATGAAATGTTTATTAACACTTGGAAAAGATTCTTCTTCCAGTGAGCTGCATATAATTAACATAAATCTTGGTTATTACCAACAGTTTTAAGGGTTTATAAACATTAGTGGTTCCAAATGTGTCAAAACAAGTTCCATGTGTATGACTGTGTGTCTTGCTGGAAAAGAAATGATTCAGGCTCTGACTCCGATCTGATCCTTTGACAGATTTATCTTGTGTTTTCTATGAACATCTACTGTATAAAGAATGTCTTTATCACCACCTTTCACCACAACAGCCCGGCTTATAAATGTGCATTCAGTCACACAAACACACACACACACACACACACACACACACACATATTATCTTCCTTCCAGCTACCAGCTACGCTCCAGACAGGGAGTCTTTCACCTAGAAAGAAGTCCCTCATATCCTGCTTCCTGTTGTTCAAGAGAGTGCTGTGAAATCCCACAGAGATAACTCTCTCTCTCTCCCTCTCTCTCTCTCTCTCTCTCTCTCTCTCTCTCTCTCTCTCTCTCTCTCTCTCTCTCTCCCTC
>JBBIGA010117695.1:0-10263 GCA_037576975.1 Alestes dentex | reverse complement strand
GATTGGCTTACATATAGAAGATTCCAGCGATGAGTGCTATGGTATGAGTGCTATGCATGTAACCCTTTTGTATGCATTGATTATTAAATAGCAGAGATGGATTTTGTTCAACTACGAATCAAGACTTCAAATCCAGTTTTGTAACACATTATAACCATTGTAGCATACACTACCTGACCGTCTATTGGGGGTCATCGGGGGAGGTATGCAAATATAGTTTTATCTGGTCCAAAATTTCTAGCATTGTATCTGACTATATTGTAAAAAAAAAAAGTAGGATCCCTGTGACAGTATGCCAAATTTATATCCCCACCACTTTCCAAACCAAACCTATGCCCCTGGTTGGACCCCACCTCCTTTTAATTATAATCAACTATCTTAGTTCAGGATCTGTACCAACAGTTTTTAAACATGCTGTGATCAGGCCCCTGCTCAAGAAATCTAATCTTGATCCCACAGTTCTCTCCAATTTTAGACCAGTGTCTCATTTACAGTATCTATAAAAATCGTGCTCATCCAGTTGCTTCCTTTTCTGGAAAAAATTCATATTTTTGAGAAATTTCAATCAGGAATTAGAACGCGGCACAGCACTGAATCTGCCCTGTTGAAGGTCCAGAATGACATTCTCTTGTCCCTTGAGGCTAAAAACCCTGTGCTGCTAGTGATGCTGGACCTCACTGCAGCATTTGATACTGTTGACCACTCAGTTCTCCTGAAACACTTGGAACAGCAGGCTGGTCTGCAGGGACTTGTGCTGCAGTGGTTCTGTTCTTACTTAACAAACAGAAGTTTCTCAGTTATGATAAATGATCTCTCCTCCACTTCAGTCCCTTTGACCTCTGGCGTGCCCCAAGAATCCATTTTGGGCCCTGTTTTATTTTCCCTGTACATGCTGCTGCTGGGGTCAATACTTTCCCATCATAATGTCTCCTTTCATCTGTATGCAGATGATCTGCAAATCTATCTGCCAATTCTGCCAAATTTATCAAGTGCTCTAGAAACCATCCACAGGTTCTTAAAGGACATTAAACTCTGGCTGTCTCAAAATGTTCTCTGTCTAAATGAGAGCAAGACAGAATGTGTTTACTTCCTCCAAAGCATCAAATAACCAATTAATTGTCCCAGATCTTGAACCGCTGACCCCTTGCTTTACCCAGGTAGTCAGAAATCTTGGTGTGATGTTTGACAACAGTTTAAAATTTGATGAACAGATTGATTCTGTTGTCAAAGCAATTTTCTGCCAACTTTGACTACTGACTAAAGTCAAGCCCTTCTTGAGCCGTGGTGATCTGGAAAAAGCCATTCATGCTTTTATCAGCTCTCGGCTTGACTATTGTAATGCGCTCTATTTTGGTGTTAATCAGACATTAGTAAATCACCTACAACTTGTCCAGAATGCTGCTGCTCGTATGCTGACAAACACCCAGAAGCACGACCATATCACACCTGTCCTGTATTCTATACACTGGCTCCCAGTCGAATACAGAATTCATTTTAAACTTCTATTGTTTGTTTTTAGAGCTATAAACGGCCTTGCTCCATCTTATCTAAGTGAAACTTTAAAGTTTCATCAACCGAACAGAGCCCTGCGTTCTGCTGGGCAGCATCTGTTAGATGCTGTCCCAAGGACAAGGTCAAAAACGTGGGGGGATCGCTCTTTTTCAGTTGCTGGTCCGAAACTGTGGATCGCGCTTCCCTTAGAGCTTCGTAGCCTCACCGATCTGTCTGTGTTTAAATCAAAACTTAAGACCTACTTATTTCGGATGGCTTTTGGCACTTAAAGGCATTATGTGAGTTTTATTTCTTTCATTTTCTTTTATTTTTTTCTAACCAGGTTTTACTTTTTTCTAACCAAGTTTTTATGTGTTTAAATTGCTATTTTAAAGTCTATGTTTTGTTCTTGTTTGTTTCTTAATGTTGTGAAGCACTTTGGTCAACTTCGGTTGTTAAAATGTGCTGTATTAATAAAGATTAATTGATTGAGGTTGAAGAAGCTAGAAGTGAGAAAGGACTAATGAAATGGAGAGAGAGCAGTAGACGGTAAGGTCAAGAAAGGTAGAGGTGGAGACAGGTGACAAAATACTAGAGCTACACAGATGGAGAGTGTGAATGTGACCCTGAGCATTTAAGGATGTGATGTAGGGATGAGTTTGATAGAACTGAGAGGTGAATGAGTGGAGGTATATGGCCCTTCTGTGGATAGGTTTGCTGTACATTAGGGACTTATTTGACATGAATGATTAAAAAAAACTGCACTCACTCTGTAAAGCCTTATCTCTGAGCCCGGTGTGCTAAGCAAATGGCCTTAGGGTTCTTGAGATAGCAAGCCCTTCATGATCGTAATGCTCTTTTTTCCAAGAGAATCAGAAGGCAGGTAGGTAAAGAAATAAATAAGAGACAGCATGTTTTATTTAGCTGTATGTCTGCATAAAACATCCTCAGAGCAAAAGGGAGGCATGGTCCTGGATGCAGTGAATAGCCTTTTTTCATTTTGGTCCTCAGGAATGGACCTTCCTTTTATGGATACCATGTAAGCTTTTGACTTCTCTCTGGGGAGACTAGACACCTTTGCAATTTGCACAGCTTGTGCTTCTGAAACTTTGAAGTACTTTCAGGTTCTTGTTGATTTTGTCTGGGTCAGACCAATATAGAGGAAGCATACATATACATTCATAGCACCATACATATCCAATGTTGGAATGTCTGTCTTCAGAGAGTTATAATTATATATTACTCCACTTGTAGCCTAACACACACAGTGTGCTGCCTGTTTCAGCCAGATTTACTGTGCCTCTGCCATCTATAGTGATACAATACTGTGTGAAATCAGATTTAATGGAGTAGGAGATAGAGACATGTCTGCTCACATGTTTCTGCTCCAGTTTTTCTGATGTCACTCACTTGTTATTTATTATCTGTCCAAAATACAATCTCATTTTTAAAAGAAATATAATAAAACAATCTGTTGATCTACGCTGTATCAATCTGTATTTCTTTCTATCTGGCTTCCTTATTGTGATTTTTTTTTTCCCCATACGATGCATTTTCCTCTTCTATTAGTTGGGTGATCCATCAGTCTATTTTCTTTATCATGCTGCCAAACCATCCATTTACACTTCCATTTGTCTGTCAGGCTATATTGTGGTATCCATCTCTCTATGTACTTACCCCGCTGTCAATCAGAGCTCCTTCCCAGCTATGCAGTTTTCTTTGGGTTTCTTAAAGCAGTGGAGTATGCATGCTTGTCCCCATCTCCAGCTCAATACTAATTCATGCCTCTGCGTTATCTGTCAGTCCCTACAAGATTTTGTGATTTTACTGATTTAGTCATTGTGTCATCACATCTAAATTAGCTGAATTAGAGTTGGCATAAAGCCAGGAAAATTGTCTTATTCCAGCAAATCACAGGTAAACTTTCTACATTATTCTGCACATTTTGGTCCAAAGTAGCTGACCTGCTTATTTACAGTGGACAGACTCTTTGCTATTATGGACACATGCCATCATCCATGATTTACACAAGCTAGCCTACAGATATTGGAGCTGTGTCCAACTTGGTCCAGTCTCTGCTTCTTTGGCATTAGTTCACTGGTAAGGCAAGCTGGCACCAGACTGTGCCGAAACAAGTCCCCACCTTCTAGATTCCAACCTAGTCCTGTCTGGTGCTGGAGCTACCCTAATGCTTGCTCTGCCAGCAGTCTGGCTCCCTGCCAAGCAACAGTCAGTGTTGGATGATCAGCAAAAAAGCCACCAGGCCTGCAGAACAGCAGCCTGATGGATTACCCACTATCCTCTCCAGAGTTTGGCCAAAGGGCCAGTGATACCTCCAGAACCCCCATCTACCCATCACTAAAACAAATCTGCCTCTCAGCAACCTCTGCACCCAAAGTGTCCTCAGTGGCCAGAGAACATTATGGTTCAGCTCATTGCCACTCCAGGTGATAGCAAACATTGTTGTACAACCAAGTGCACCATACAGTACAAGGCTTTGCCAGCAACATTTACAAGTTCAGGTATTTGTCAACCTTACATTTTTACAAAAAAAAACCTTTCACACTTCAAAAAGTTTGTAGACATAGAAGCAGAAATTGTCAATAGTAATTAACTTCTTTCTATTCAGCTAAAGTGGAAAGATGATTGTTGGTACCTGAAGTGATGCAAAATTCCACCTTGTACACTTTTGGGAATGGGAGGAAATAACACATTTATGCACCCTTGTCTCTTACAAGAAGCACAAATAGCATGGTGGAATGATATAGCTGCACTGAGAAGATAAGTCAATGGAATATAGCTGCTGACACAAGTTTCTACAAAATAGGGCTAAAAGACTCTCCAGTGAAACTAGTAGGAGTATGTGTGATATTTTAGAATAATTATCTTCTTTTTTGGTGTTCTTTTTATATACTGTATGGAAATCATTACATTAGATGTTACTGAAGCTATTTAGATGCTATGTGCTATTGTAACATCATCAACACTAATGACATATAATGTGAAAAAGTGCCATGATTGCTCACACTTGTACTACTTAGTTTCAAGTTTCAAGGTGTACTACTTAGTTTCAAGTTTCAAGGTGGTTATGCCATAAAGTCTAATCTAGCCTAGAAATCTCAGGCACAGCATGCAATTAACAATCTCTGAGCAAATCTGATTTTAGTGGTTTGGTATTTATTTGAAAAAAGTATACATCCTCTGAAGAGAACATACTGTGACAATTTTGTTTTTATTCGTAAATGCAAAGGAAACGAGACGACATGAGAGAAGTGACCTCAAGTGGAGAGAACCTCCAAGTTTTATTTTTAACCAGTGCAGAGCAAGTGAAATGAAAGCGTTTACTCCCAGCACAAGCCTAGCTCCTCCTCCACGGTGAAATCCTGCCCCAGGCCACCCAAACACTGCGGCACTTCGCCGACAGTAGGTTTCACACATTAACTAAAACTAAAATTATCCCCTAAACATTCCCCATAACACAAAGCACAGAAAGAACTTTAACAATAACTAATTTGACCCCTAAAACAGACCCAAAACAACCTGAATAAAACCCCTGCAGGAGTGGTGGATGCTGGGAGCCACACCCCCTTATCCCAACTCTGTTACAATATTTTTGCACATATAAATACAATTACTGTATATTGGCATACTTTAACATACTTGGATATATTATTAGTTTATTAATTATATTGAAACAAAAATGTGGCTTGGGCAAACACATTTTAAATTTTTTGTTTTTTTCGAATACTCTAAATTCATCACAATATAAAACGTGGAGGGTGTAAATGTACTTATTTTTTTACTTAACAGTATTGCATCCAGTAACTCCAACTTTCCTCCTTTCTTGAAATGTTGTCCTTTAACTGAGAATGCCAATTAGCTCACCAGCTGGCTAGATGAAGCTGACCTGATCATTATTGATTAGTGAAATACATTATTGATTGTAAAATAAGTTTTCTTTACTTCACTCATGTAGATATGTACTATATAAGAGTGGTAGCATTGTGGGAGTAGTACCAGTGCACATGTTGCTTTCTCCATATTACATGTTCTGATTCACTGTTTTGTGCCCTTGTCGGGAAACTGATTCTGAATTTAATTGCACTACTTTGGTGGTCATTTCATACATTGAGTGTTACGTACTTTATCACTGAATGGATTGTCTCCAGCCACTTTTGATTGAATCTGGCATAAGCAATTGGTTTCTGTGAATACCTTGAAGAAATGTAGGCCAGATGCTTCCAGAAGTAGGCCTGTTGTGAAGAAGTGGAGAAATAAAGTTGCTCTCAAACAGTCTTTATAAACTGACATTCTTTTATTTAAGAGTCTCTTAAACTGGACACCAACTGTTGCCCCTCCGTTAGTTCTGCTTTGTCTATAACCACATACAGTACACACACCACTGCTAGAGCTCACCCTCTGACAGAACCACTGAGTTTATGATCAGTGGTGTGGATTCGCCCAGGGCTATGATCGATTTAATTGTCTCATCTGACTATTTGGTTCATTCGTGTACCTGGGCTTTTTCTGCTTCTTTTTTTTTGGATGGCTTTTGGTCAAGTGTGTCAAGAAGCATCCCAAAAGCTGCCATTCTTTTAGCTCTTTATGATACCACGCTGGTCTGCTGCTTTCATTTGTCCATTGGAGCCCAATGAGAAATCACTGTGGCTGCAAGTCTGTCAAGCTTTTCATTTCTAATCAATCAGGGCCCTTCTGCTGGGTCTTTAGGCAAGGAAAAGAGTGGGCCTGTCTGACTTCCGTAGATGCTGGACAAAGTTTCTTTTCCTTCCCCTGTTTGTCCCTGCTACAGAGCTGTCAGTGCCTTCCCACTGCAGAGGTAAACTAGTGCCTCACTTTTCTCTAAAAATAAGCATTTGTTTATCGACATGTGTAGTGTTGTCCAGCTCTCCAGTGCTGTATTGTGTGCCGAGCTGTCAGGAGACATTACTCTCAGGCTTAGCTTTCCTTTCAGCCTTGACCAGCAGACAGAGAGAGAGAAAATGAGAGTGAGAGCAGCAGAGGTGGACAATGCGCAGGGCAAAAAGGGGGAGGGCATCCGGCTAGCAAGCCTGTAGCAAAATCTGTTAAGATGCTACCTTTTAACTAAGACTACAGACTCCACTACTCAATCAGACCCTGAAACTTTAATGCACTCCTCAATGTAGATGTCTGGGTCACTCACTCGGGCAGGTGCTTGAGCACATCTAATGAGAGGCTGCCATTAATTGAAAACCATGATAGAAACATTAGAGAAGAAGCACTATTTTAATTCAAATGTTAATCTTGGCTCACGGATTAACTAGTTTGCGTTATTTCGAGTAATTTGACATTTGGAGTTATACTTCCCTTACCTGCACATACAAAACCTTGGTAAAAGCTTAGCTGGTCTTTCAGTGGAACCTTGATGAGATGTTTTTTGTTTACATTCTCCACCAGTGCACCTGCCAAATGTCATACAGTTCTTCTAAACATCCAACATTCTAGCCACACATGCTTTACCAAGAGCAGGATTACACTGTCTTGCCTCACCATTTTTCTCTGATTTGTGTTACAGTAGAGAGTCCACCTAAGAGCTCATGTCTCAACCTCAAAATAAACAATATTAGCCAGTTGTCATGTCTACCAGTGGGAGGATGACATAAATGCAGGAATCATCTTTAGTACAGAAGTTTTAATAAGGAACTCAAATACAGCGCTCCATAGGAGCCACAACACAAAATGCAACTGATTCATAAACCACAGCATTCCACTTAGGGGCTCCTCCTCCGAGCTCTTGGATAAGGGTCACTCCCTCTTACGGCCAGTGAGGTATCTTTTGGCAGGGCAGGACTCGATATTCTAGACCCCAGTCCGGGGGTCCTAAGACAACTCTGGAACCGAAGCTCCACAACTCGTAGCAGCCCACGACTCATAAAAGCCCAGCTGGTGACTCCTGTGAGGCAATGAGAGAGATAGGGTGAGCACGTTCAGAGCCTACTGACTTGAAATGAAGGGCAGACGACATCTCCTTTTTTGATTGAGCAGGATAAAGATCAGACCAGACACAGAATGATGACAGTGACCGCACGCTGGGACTCTGGCTCGGCTGGCTTTTAAACTGGGAAGACACGAGAAGGGAAGAGACAAACATCAGTCACGAGACAGAGACACTTGACTCTAACTCAAACACAGACGACTCACAAGAGACACTTAGAGAGCCCCATGGCAACGGCAATCAGCTGTGGGCCGAAGCCCTCATGCGCTGCAGGTGCGTTGCCCTGACCCCGCACCAAACATAATCAAACCGTCACGTGGAGACAGGGGGGCATGACGCTGACTCCTCAATACTCAGACGAGGGTTACCTTTGAGGCCGTGGCGGAGGCCTCGGATATTCAGTGCTTGCAGCTGCAGATTTTGGAAAACACTGATATGATTATTTCCCTTACATTATCTGCTATTTGTTTTAATCTTCATTTTATGTGTTGTGAATTTTTACCTTTTGCATTGTGATTTAAGTCTAGTGAACCTCCCTCTTTCACATTTCCAAATAAAAATATTTTTTATTTAAAGCATAATTTTAAAGGAAATGACAATACATCAAAAATAAGAGAAATGATGCAGTGTTTACAGAACACAAATCTCTTTTTTCGCACTTAAACAAAATGGCAATAACTACCTTTGACGTATTTCTAGTAGTGTTTTGCCATCCAACTGGTCACATTGCAAGAGGTGAGTGCTGATTACCGCAGCATTTTTTAAAAAGAATTATTTTACTTTTCCCTCATTTAATAAGATTTGATTCAGGTGATCACCTAATCAGAATTACAGTCATACAAAATCCATTACAGCATTTTATCTCCTTAAAAGAATGCACAGAGGAACATGATACACATCATTCCATCACACAATAAAATGTGTTTGACTGTCTTTTCCAACCAGTCCTAGGAGTACAGCTATCCTGTGACCCTCTGTTTTGTGTGTGTGTGTGTGTGTGTGTGTGTGTGTGTGTGTGTGTGTGTCTGTGTCTGTGTCTGTGTGTGTGTATTTGTGTGTGTCTCTATGTATGTCTGTCTTTATTCTAGCTACTTGCAATCTGTAGTGTCTTTTAGAGCTCGTACCTCCAGGCTAATTCCCGTCTCTCCTCATGCTGTACATCAATACAACACACCCTCAGTCTGTTCTCATGGCACTTTTGCCTCACCTTCTTAATCCGGTGCAAAACTTTTGAAAAACAAAGCTTTCGATCACATTAATCACTGTAGGCATTACTCCGCTGTAATCTGGTGAGTTTCTTGTCAATTTCCCCCCTTCTCCTTCGCCTCTGATCATCCGCACTCTTGAAGACATTACTTATGGGAGACGCAGGTAAAGTGAAAAAAAGCAATATAAAGCAGATGTGACTAGTGCCCAACATTTTGGCCAGATGGGTCAGTGTCTAACATCAGAAGTTAGGAAAGCTTTTAAGCTCAAGTGAGGGCTTTGTCTTTTTTTTTTATTTCACGTCCATTTGTTTTTGCAATATATTTGTTCAGAGTCTCATCTCAAGTAATGCTTTTCACATTACTTCCCTTTACTTACCAAATGCAGTAAATCTTCCTATGTTCCATGCCAAAATGTTCCATTTTTAGTTTAGAACACAAACATGAGGAGCTGTTGTTAAGGCTCCCTGAATGTGCTAAACAATATAGGCTGTGCACTGGTCCTCAATATACCTATGAAAATAGGCATCTGAATGAAAAAAAAAATAGGCTTTGAAGCCATTGAAAAGCAAAAGCTCCGTTTAGACTCAACATTTGTGTTGACAGCCTTTCACCTGTCACCCACACTCTCATTGTCCACTCCCGGTCCATCTCCACTTTCATCTTTCCTTCTTTCTCCCTCCCACATACATGGAGCCGAGCTGACCCCATAGTTATAAGCCAAAGATGATATTCTCCAAACAGAATCTTTGAATGCTGACTTGGTCCGAGGGTAAACCGAAGTGGCTAAGGTAGAAATGAGGGCATGTTCAAAGAAATTGCAGGTTAAAAGAAAAAAAGGTCTGATGAACAGCTTCTGATGCAAGTTGTGAAGTTCGCTTTTGTTTTGCTGCCTGCCATCAGTCTTTCTTTGCCAGTGTGCATTGTAGCGCCACCCAGCGAGGCCTGGACACAGACACGGACACAGCTCAAGGTGGAAAACCACCCGGGTCAGTGTGTGGTGCTGATTTTATGTTGTGGAGAGGGTGCTCATTGGGAATAGGTGAAGTGCTGAGAGGTGTTTGGGGATGTGGTGTGCAGCATTGGTTGTGGGGTCCCCCAGGGAACAGGCATCTACGTCTCTCCCCTCCTTCTCACTCCCTCTTCCATGTGCTCGTCAGAGTGCCCCTCCCTCTTCCACAACAGAGGTGCTGAAGGGGCGTGCCTCCTCTTTGGTTTCAGCTGTGGCGACTCCCGTCCTCTTCAGCATCCTGGACAGTGCAGGCTGAGGAGTGCTGGCTCGAGGGTGCTGCGGATGTATTGGCCCGGCACAACAGCATTGTGGTGGAGATTGCAGCGGAGTGAGAATGGAAGCCTGAGGGCAAGCCTGAGCTTCCTCAGTGGCTTTTTTTAAGCTGAAGTGAATGAAAGATTTTTGCTGCAAGTTAAAACGAGTGACATTCAGTGTTCAACATCCTAAACATTGACTAATTGCAGCATGTTGTGACTGCTCCGTGTCTTGTCTTGTATTTTAATGTTTTATATTTTTTTCTCCACCAACTTTCAACAGTAACTCAGTTTATTAGTATTAGTAAGCTGTGCCCTCTCTAATCA